>REGL01000916.1:77010-123381 GCA_004194395.1 Aurelia aurita complex sp. Pacific
ATTCATGGAAATATGTATATTTTTGATAATTTTGCTAAAAATCTAGTTTTTGAGGGAAGGATGCCGCTACCTGTTTGAAAAAATTCCCAAGACAAACATTCAAATCGCCGTAATTTTTCAATCCTAGGTGATGGCAAGGGGGTTACATGAACACTTGTAGTCCTATGTATAAGCATCCTTTTCCCGTTCAAATTTTCAAAAAATTCGATTTATTCGAGCGTGCAATATTTTTTTATTGGGGGGTACTGAAAATGGCCTAAATCTAGCTGCGAAACGCGGAAGTAATGAAATGACGGCACCTGATTGGTCAATTTTAGGGGAAAACGCAATCTGATCAGAGGATGAGTCAGCGTCCCAGGGGAACTTCGGACAAAAGAAAAGATTTGGAGGCTATGCTGCAAAAGATTTTTCTTCAAAAGCAGACTCTGTGATACTTAGCTCTTTAAACACTTTGTGTCTACAAAATCACTCTCTGTGATGTTCATCATTTTACACAGTCTTGCCCAGTGGCGTAACGGAGCAGCTCGGGGCCCTTAGAAATTTAGCTATGCAGGGGCCCCCTGACGAGGCATAAAAATCAACAAAAGTTTGCCAAATTTCCAAATTAAAACGGAGTTTTTATTGGCAAAATCAAGGCGAGCCAAGCACATCATCAGCGGGTTTATGCAGGTTTATGGAAGTTTTGTATCTGAAGGCACGTTGGCACAAGCAACATATCGGAGATGGTGGCTGAAATTGAATGCGAGCGAAGCGAACCAAATTTGGGGTCTAGGGTACCCCCTCGGGAGATTTCTTTGAACCACGCTCTTTAGATTGTCGGAAAACGCACTTTTCGTAGAACATTTGTCATTGAATGGAGAAAGAAAAGGATTGTAATCGACGATATGCTTCCCAACGAAATATTTGAAAAATGAGCTCAAGTATCGTACAGGAAATGGATTTTTGTCAAGTCATCTTCTAAAACGTCCATGTTCCCTTGAAGATAACAAAGCATTTTTTGACGAGTTTGCAATTTACAGCATTTCTTTATATGCTAAACTTGCGTTCAATTCCATTCACAACGGCGTTCAATTCATTAGAAGTCAACAAGCAGTTTCTCCAAAGTTACATTAGTACGTTACTGAAGATCATAAGGGGCCCCTTTGGGGCCCTTAAAGCTCGGGGGCCCTTAGGAGTTGCTCTAACCTCAACTACCGTCCGTTACGCCACTACTGGTCTTGCCATTATTGACTCTAAACGACGGCAGATTTTGTAACAAGCATCGGTTGGTTTTGATTGACAGGTCAAAGCTATCATAAACAAAGAGATACATATCAGCACGATCTACACATGCATCAAGCCTCAAATTCAAATATGCTGTAGACAATGTACCTTTAGCTATTCTACAAAAGTGTCTGGATCGAACGATATTTTTATACATTTAACACGATATTTGTATACGATTTACATGAAGTGTTCGAGTGAATGATGCTAAAGCTTCTTCTACAATACTGCTTTTGCGCATTCGAAAATTCTACAAGCTGCATAACTATCGTCCAGGGCTGGACAACATTTTTTAGTGCCTCCGACCGGTAAAAAGCGCAGGCAAGGTGCCTCCAAAATTCTTGAAAAGAGTTGTCGTGAGAGTAGCTGTTTGAAAAGTAAAAGGTTTAAACTGCATGAAAATTAATGGAAATTTTGAACTGCAGTACAATATTGGTTTGAAGGTAATCGAGATTCAACAATTCTACAAATCTAAAATTTGAAGTGTAGCCAGTGTAGCGTCAAAGATAAATTGATTTATCAACTTTGATTATCGTAGCAATGGCTTTAAAGTAGGAGTGAGCTACCTTGTTTTGCTGAAAAATATAAAGCTACATAGAATTGTTACAGTCTATTCATCTTTTCAAATGTTTTGACATGGTTGAATACGGGGCCGGAAAAAGTCCGGCAATTTTTGATGAAAAGACCAGCAGGAAATTTGTCACTACGTCACAGGACATTTCTGAAATATTATAAGGAATGCTAGTGGAGTTTTTCCGTTTTTATTTTTCATTTGCCAACTAAGTTTCAGTAGTTCTGTTGTTTCTTACAATTTTCTAGTGTGAAAATACTAGTATTTTTGGCACTGAAGTAATTAAACATTATATATAAACCTCCGCTGCATTTGTGTTCAATTTGTGTATCAGAATGGCAAAACATTACAGTTTAAGATAGAATTTGTCATTGAAGTCTAGAATATTCCACTTTGAGATGGACTTTTAAGGTAGCCTAAAATATCGAGGTAAATGTTTCATGGCTCCAAAACCATATTTTGCCGGCTGTTGTAAGTTTATGAGTTGAAGGGATGCACCAACACCTTAAGTTTTGAGTAAGTATTTAGAACCATCAATTTGCTTTGTTTTATGTTTTACAATTTTCCTCGGTGTCTGTCACAACTCGCCCCATGCCCAGGCAAGTTACAACTCTTCAATCTCAATTTTATTTCCCATCTGCGAGAAAACAGCAGCCCTGCCAACGAAAAATAAATTGCATTCGTCAGCCAATAGCCAAACCTGGCAAATGGTGGCATCACGAAGAACCTGCCTGTTGCGTTTAAGGACAAACATGCCATTTTTTTCTAAAATGTGTTCAAACAAGCCCCGGCCTCCCCTGATATCAAAATGCCCACATCGTTCCTAGTTGATTAATGTGATAGCTGTTTTCAAGTAGAAATATAATCATTGCGTTAGCATTGTCAAACAATGCACGGGCATTGTTTCTGTGTTGGTCTGCAAGCTCATTTTGAAAGGAATTTATGTGTGCTAGAAGAAATTTTATGCCCAGTTGAATATAACAACTTATAATCCTATTTGCAAGGAATTTTCGCAAGGTTTTGCAGGAAATTTTGATTTTTGCTGCCAGGAAGAAAACCTGTTTTCTAGCTTTAGTTGAATACGTCGAGTGACGATAAATGAATAGAAAATTAGCATGTAATTATAAAAAAGACTCTTGCAAAGTTTGATGATACTTTGTAATAATCTATGGCTTAAAAGCTGGGCTTCCAAGCTGTGCCTGGCTAAATGAACCAAAGAAACATTTTTCAATTTTAGAAGTTAGTTCTGCAGACATTTTGAAACACTTAAACTTTCTAAGATTCAATCGGTATAAATACAACGGAACAGCTGTTAATTATTGAAGGAGCAAAAATCAGTTTTCAACAATTTCTTCCAGCTTTCAAGTCAAGAGTTTCTTATAAAAATACTTTCAAATCTTAAGAAACAGTCTTTCTTCAAATTGTTTAAACACCTATGAGTTCTTCGCTATCACGCCAAAAAACGACAAGAAGATATTCTGAAATAACGATTGTCTACCTAACTTTCGATGCAGTAATATGAGGCTCTTTTTCTTTCACAAAAATCTCATATAATACATTCTATTGAAAAATTAAAAGTGGAAAACATCCAGAAAAAGACCTTTCAGAAAAGTTTAAAAGTGCCTCCATTGTTTTGTCAGATTTTAAAACATGCCTCCGACCGACGGTCGCGCGGTCGCGCACTTTTTCCAGCCCTGCATCGTCTATCCTTCGATTCAGACTTCTTTGTAGAATAGGTTTCACTTTTATTGGCTTAATTACTGTATATTTGTGTTTGCTATTCAAATCCTTGTTGCTCAGTCACTGAATTGACTAAAAAGTCAATAAAAATTGCTCAATGCTATACTCATTTTTAGTTATCAAATGGAGTTCTACGTCAAAATGCTTCAAACAAGTCTGTTATACTTTTGAACTTTCTTTTCAAATACCATCTCCCCTTAATAAGCAAAACACAAATGTTAAAGGTTGTCTAACAGAAATCAGATAAATCGGAAAGCTTTAACGTTAGTTGACGGAAATAAATGGCTGACTCAAGAGCTGCATATGCAAGTCTTAGATTTCGACACATGCGTCGATATTTGTAGCTAGAGAAAGAAAAATGTGAAGATGCGCTTTCTTTATCCAATATATAGATTACCTCCTTTCATTCAATCAGCTCCGTTCATTCACTTTAACAGTTTCCTTGATCATAGCATTTCTTATGTCCATTTGTTGCTATTGAGATGGTATCCTTGTTGTGATGTTTGTCTATATACTAAAAAAGTGCGAGGTTGCATTTTTCTTTATCCTTTATATAGATTTTACATCCTTTTAGCTCTGTTCATTCATTTTTATAGTTTCCTTGATCATCGCATTTCTTTTGCCGATTTGTTGTTATTGAGATGGTATCCTTGTTGTGATTTTTGTCTATTTGTTAAAACAAGTGTGAAGATTCGTTTCCTTTTTCCTATATGAAGATTACCTCCTCTTCGCTCCATTCATTCACTTTAATAGTTTCCTTCACCATAGCATTTCTTATGCCGATTTGTTGCTATTGAAATGGTATCCTTGTTGGGATGTTTGTCTATATATTAAAAAAGTGCGAGGATGCGTTTTCTTTATCCTATATATATAGATTACCTCCTTTTAGCTCCGTTCATTCACTTTAAATGTTTCCTTGTTCATAGCATTTCTTATGCCGATTTGCTGCTATTGAGATGGTATCCTTGTTGTGATATTTGTCTGTATATTAAAAAAAGTGCGAGGTTGCATTTTCTTTATCCTATGTATAGATTACCTCCTCTTCGCTCCGTTCATTCACTTTAAATGTTTCCTTGTTCATAGCATTTCTTATGCCGATTTGCTGCTATTGAGATGGTATCCTTGTTGTGATATTTGTCTGTATATTAAAAAAAGTGCGAGGTTGCATTTTCTTTATGCTATATATATAGATTACCTCCTTTTAGCTCCGTTCGTTCACTTTAATAGTTTCCTTTATCATAGCATTTTTATGCCAATTCGTTGCCATTGAGATGGTTTCCTTGTTATGATTTTTGTCTGTATGTTATATATTTTCAAACGTAGGAGGCAATGAAGGAAGTAGATGATGACCAGTCAGGAACAATAGATTTCTTCGAATTTGTCAATGTTTATTTGATGCTGTCTAAAGGAGAAGGTAAATCTACTTAAATTTTGGTTGAATTAATAATTTTTTTTATTCGTTTGAAAGCCTGTAGCTCTCAAGCAACTTATCAGATTCCAATAAACTGACGGTACCTGTATCGACTTATGCCCCATTCATACTGACACAGTTACACAAGCTTTATCTCAACCAAGTCACATTTCAACCAGTCGAATGCATTTGATTGGTTGAATTCACCGATTAGAACAGAATATTCCATAACCTGGTTTAGCTCCCGGGGGGGGGGGGTACTCCCATACTTGACCTGACGGGATGTGTCGCTCAACAGGGTGTCCTTTTGCGGTAAACATTATGCGACAGGGTGTCCGTTTTTAACGAAAATTTTTATGCGACAGGGTATACTTTTGGCCTATTTTTTATGTGACAGGGTGCAGGGTGTGGAGAGGTTTTCTGCACACCCCCGTCACTTCCCTAATCAAGTACCCCCCCCCCCCGAGGTTTAGCTTAGCTGGTTTAACTTGTGAGTGTGAATAGGGTATTAGATAAGAAAATGTCGTTAATCGAAATCGGTCGTATCTTTCTTACGCTAGAAGCTGTTCCATAAAAAAGGTTTTATTTCCATTTCCTTGACGACATGCCTGAAATCTTTGCCAAATATGCTCACAATTTAGCCACACAATTTAGCCCCATTTTTCTCTCTCGTCACTCAAACATTTGCTATGCATACAAAGAGGCTGTTACGTAATTGAATTCATTTGCGACTGTCATTCTGCCTTTTTTTTATCTATTTTCTGCTATCACGAGGCTGGGTTCCAATCAAATTGGATCCAGAATTTTTTTGGCTCGTGTTGAAGAATTTGAGATGAAGAATTGTTATTAATTGCTTGTAGCTTTAGAGCGATTCGGCTGATTTTGACCCATTAATTTTCTCACCTGAGTAAGTTGATACCGGGTGTCCCAAAAAAAACGCAACAGATTTGAAAAATTCTACTGCAAATTGTTTCATACTCATTATCCAAAAATTATTTTTCTTCAAATCTGCAGTAATTAGATTAAATTTTGATGTATTTTTTAGTATTTTTGGTGACTTGGTCGTAGAGTTAAAAATCAGCAAACTTCACAATTGCCCCCAGGTCAAAACCAGAGCTGCTGCATTAACAATGATGAATCATAATGTCAAATTGTAAAACATGACAATCCCTGCAATTGCAACGAATTGCTGACAAACACGCAACACGCGATTTAATTAAACATTTAACAGACACTTTCATAAAGATTTCTGTCAAAAAACTGCCATGCTTCTTAAGTGTCCATGATGGTTGCTTGCTTTTTCTAAATGACTAGGCCATTATTAGATTTATACTTTTAATTATAAATGAACCCTCAAAGCTCCCTCAAGAATGGATAACTCATAAATCAGTAACTTTCTTAATGAAGCTGTGTGCTTGTTAATGTATTCATGTAAAGTTTCAGATATTGCCATTCTTTTAACTTTGCAGTATACTTTGCACTAATGCTGGTAGCTCTGGGTTTGCCCTGACAGCAAATTTGAAGTTTGCTGATTTTTAACTCTTCAATGAAGTCACCAAAAATTCTGAAAAATACATCAAATTTAATTTAATAATTACAGATTTAGATAGAAATAATCATGTTATTATTAATTTGAAACAGCATCCGTCAGAATTTTTTGAATCTGTTGCGTTTTTTCTTTGGATACCCGGTATATTGGCTACAGACGTATTGGTAGTTTACATAAATATGTTGAATGGTTTGAGAGCTACTAGATTTCAAACATCTTAAAACTTTTCCCAGTCACCTGTTAGTTTTGGCTTCATTGATGGTGGTAGCTCAAACAAGGTCCAGTTTTATAAAGATATAATGCTTCTCTCGTGTATGACTAGCAGGTGCAAAGCGAGAAGCAGTCGCAAGCAAAGGATTCTACAGGCAATTACTCAATCTGCAAAAGTAAAAAGTCTTGCTAACTAGCTGGTTCCAATTCGAACATTCGAACAGTGATTGTCAAGAGAAGCTGAGAGTAGGGGAGACCGGAACAATTGTAGCAAGGGGCAATTATAGCACTGACTCTTCAAGTGCACCGGCTCTCACGCCTAGCAAATTCAAGCAAAGAATCTAATTTTTGCACATAACATGCCTATTTCAACCCTCTACATACTCCTTAAGAAACATGAATGTACATCCAAGTTTGCAAAGTTTTCCGGGGTAAAACATGTTTTTGAGCACAATAATAAAAACGTGCTGCCAACGTCTCTTCGTGTCTGGAAAATTCTGTTCTTGACAAAAAATAGCATTGCAACAAACGTACCATCTATTTAAGATCATAACTACGTTAAAATTTTTAAGCTGGGAAGCTCATGAAATGTAAAAGAGGCGAATAAAGATAGCTAACCAGGTCAAGGGCAACTGTAACGCGCTGTTAAAATTGCCCCAGTTTAAGCTGGCCAATGGCTTGTTTTGATTCAGTTTCTAATGTGGTCAACAGTGTCCATACATGCAGTATTAACGAGTTAAATATTGAAATTTGCAAACAAAAAACTATTTTTTCTCAATCGATTCGATTTTTTTCCATAGATGCATCAAAACTCACATGGAAATAAAGACCATTTCCTATTTTCAATTTATTCTTTTTGAAGCAATGGATAATCTTCTACCTGGTGTTACGTTTCATGAAGGGAAAAAAGACAGAGTCGTACAATAACTATCTATAAAGATATGTAACAATTGTTCCAACCATGTGTTACAATTGCCCCCGTGTTTCAAGGCAATTGTAACACTTGACCACTGATTCTAAAACTATCACAGCGTCACAATGATTGGTTCTACGTGATTGAAACTAAGGTCTATTTCATTACAAGAGATGCAACTACAATATCATCTATCTCCAAGAGTGCAATTAATCATTACGTATACGATATGGCTGATTTTCCAAAAAGTGTTATAATTTATGCCAGTCTCCCCCTATGTATTGTAAGAATATGATACCCTTAAGCTCTAAAAGGCCCCGAGGGGCTTATCAAGTTTCCGAAATTCCAGATGGGATCTTATCAAAGAGGAGGACTTAATCATAAAGTCAAATGACAGGGCTACGAATTATAGTTTTTTATGGATGTTTCACTTCATTTCTTTATCGATATACAATTTTGTACAACTTAAATGTACGAATTCAACGCAATTTCAAGTCCACATCTAAGTAAATGGAAAACGTTTGGTAACCTCTTTTGCAATGGACACAAGAGGGGAGCTTGATAGTAAGGGGCCTATATATTTTTTGAAAAGTTCTGAAATTAGTTTCTTGATTCGGGGTTGTGCGCTTTATTCCTGTGTAGGACTGAGCTTTGAAACTTTTGAACTTGCCAAAAGACTAGACTATTATCTTGAAAATCACAAAATCAATATAAACAATACTTGAATCTTTTAGAAAAATGATTTTTTGTGATTATAGCGCCAATATGTTTGCTGCAATGATTTTTCAAGCAGGGCGGGCATGCTTTTCGTCAACCAGTAATGCTATAATGCAGTAATGCAGTGCAGTGCATGTAATGCAGTGCAATGCAGGTTCCAAATGTTGTGAAACCAGTCCTTCACATTTCATATTTTTTTCTCTGCAGGTGAATCGTCTCTTTTCAAGAAGAAGAGACTAAAAGCTTTGCAGAAACCAAATGATAGTGCATCTCAAGTTTGTTCAATTCAATAATTTTAACATGTCATGAATCAGAAAATAGTTCTTCATAGGAAAATATCACTACTTTCAAAATAATTTATTTAAGTTAATAAGCTACAATAGGCACAAATTTAAAGACATTCAAGATCTCAGTATTTATCAAATGTGGTTAATAGATTATCTGCAATGAACACCAGACCATAGTGTCCTCCTTAACTCCCAAAGGCAATATTGTAAGATTAGGTATACGATTTGAAATTCACGGAAGGGAGATACTTCATTTAGCATTTGTACCCAACTCTCTACCGGGTGAGTCAGAAATAGTATACACTCTTTGAAAGATCGTTATTCATAGTTGCTAAAGTAAGAGCTGCCTAAGCATGAATAAGTCATTTTATTTATAGATGCACAAACAATCTTCTTGAATGCGCGTTGCGCAATGTTTGATTGAAAATTAACTAATACAGTATGAATGATTGTGCAACAAACAGAGCTTTATTTTATACGACATTTCGAGTCAATGTTACTCAAGTCACTTGATAACCAAAGCTCTGCTCGAAGCACAAGTATTGATGCTGTATTTGTTTATTTTCATTTCATCTATAGTCAGAATTGTTCATGTATTTTGCAATATCTAGTGTTATATGACCAACAGATATCTTAGCTCTGCGGTCTGGTCAGTCACTCAAGTCACTCAAGTCACTTGATAATGGGTTCAAGCCCTAAACGTCGTACAAAACAAAGCTCTGCTCGAAGCACAAGTATTGATACTGTATTTGTTTATTTTAATTTCATCTATAGTCAGAATTGTTCATGCATTTTGCAATATCTAGTGTTATATCACCAACAGATGTCTTAGCTCTGCGGTCTGGTCAGTGGCGGTATTTAATAGCTTATGCAATATATTTAATGAATATAAGAATAAAAATGTTTACTTGGCATCATAGAGCAACCTCGTTCCCAGGGTGTTCTGACGTCATACAGTAAGGCCCCGCATTTAAGAAACCACATAAAAGAAACTTTTAGCCTACTGAAAATAGTTAGCTCCCTTACTTATAAGAAGCTCTTGAGGTTCATACCCAAAAATAAGTTTCTTGTATTTTGGTCAACACGAAGTCCTGGTTTGACGGTCTGGGGAGTATTCCACTCGATGCAGGGCTCGTAAGAAATTACTACGAAGATGTCATTGATTAACCGATTTTACCTAAATCTTAATGGATGTTCTTGACAGTCATTGATAACGTACACATATGGCTAATCTATCTATAAATAATCTCATTCTGTTGTAACCTATTTTCCAGGACTTTCCAGAAAAGAAATTAGAAACTTAAGAAGAAATTTTCAACCTAAAAAATGAAAAGCATCATAGATTTAAGAAACTGTTTAGGCTAAAGGTGTGAAAAGTGGTTTCTATGCGGGGGGCCTTACTGTATGCTTATCACGACGAGATTGATACTTATCGCATACTTATCGCTATCAGAGCAGCCGATGGCTGAGCCAAGAAGGATTTGATCGCTAATGAACATAGGGCTCAAATCTTTAAAAAGGTCGGTGTAAAATTCTATTGCAGTTTTCTTTGAAATAAATAGCTTGGAAGGAACTTAGGGTTTTTTGCTGTAAATCTGCCGTGGCAATTTATTGATATCTTGATTAGTTTCAATATGGCGGCATTTATTAAATTTGAGGCTATGACGTCATCAAATTTCTAAATCCTAAACTAGAAAAGCTACAGATTTCTGCTTGCCACCATAGTGTAGACCTCCACAAACTATGGTTTTCTTGAAGGTTATGTAATGTTTCCTCTATTAGTTTAGGATTTACGATGATTTAAATTATTTCAAAATTTTCCATGAATATTTTCAAAAATGATCAAATTGCCGCCATTTTGAAAAAATAGAGATATCATAAAATTTTCACAGCAGATTTACAGCAAAGTACCATACGTTGCTTCCAAGCCATTCAATGCAAAGAAAAATGTTATAGAATTGTACACACCTTTTTAGAGATTTGAAAGATTTGAGCCCTATGCTACGCTAATGCTGCATAATAGAGTAAAATTTTGAATTTACGTTAGCATCCATGCACTAACACACGTACCGTTTATTCGCAAACACACTTCTGTTTTTATTTGTACTTCTTTCGCGCATTAGGATTCAGGATTGTTGTTGATGATGTATCTGACTGTATCTCTACTTCATGTCAAGTTGATCTTGTTGCTTCCTTTTATGGCGCATTTTAAAGGGGCTCCGTCGTCAAAATGTAAACAAAACGATAATTTTTGCAGCATTTTGAAAGGTGATATCACACAGGATTTTCGTATTTTTTTTTTTCAAAATGAAAGTTGCTGTTTGTGCATTAATCCTTGTACTTCACTAAGGAACAAACCAAACATTCATATCTCCTACGATTGCTCGGATATAAGTGGATTTTTAACGGTCACTTTTTTCTGGCTTGGGTGAAGCCACCAAACAAACTGCAGAGAACAATGGATGTACAATGGATAATCCCCGACACGNGCCGATTTGCCTTGGAACCACTGGGTTCCATATGGTCTCTACCGGTTTTGGAAACAAATTTCACCAGTGATAAGCTCACTCAAATGATTCCACCAAATCAAAGAAAAACAACAGCCGAAATTTGTCCTAAAAAGACAGGTTTGGGATTTTACTGTTTTCCAGCGAAGAGATACCAGTAAAGTGAATCGCACTAAAGTGCCAAAATCCAAAACCTTTCTCTCAGAGCCAGTTTTTGTACTGCACCGATTTTTTAGGGCTCAGTGCTACTCCTTTAAACGGGGGTTGCCTTCAAAATTTTCCATGAAAAAAGGGCTTTTCACCAACTAGAAAGTCCGGCGAAGGGATAAAGGGTATCCTATGAAATGGTATGGACGAGCGTAGGGTGGTGTACCTTTTACTTTGATGGTTGAATTGCACCCACTCTTTGATGGCTTGAGATTTTTGCTTCGTTCGGCAACGGATTCAGAGTTTTGAATCCGTTTGAATCTGGGTGTGATGTTCACAACGACAACTTCTACTGCCCAGCACAACGAAAGCAACTGATTCATCGTGTGTTTTGTTTAGTTTCTATAATGTTAGCTTTCAGTACCACGAAATCCCTGTTCTGTTTGATGGATTTCATTTGTAGTACTTTTCAGTTGGTTTCAAGGCTGTACGCAGGAAATTTTCAGCAGGGGGGCAGTGGATGCTGAGACTAGAGGTGAAGCGAAACGAAGAGAGAGGGTAACGGGGGCTTGCCCCCGGAAAAATTGGAGATCGCGCCCTTTGAATCATTGGAAAATACCTTTCAAATCTTGTTTAAGAAGGAATATATCCTGAATCCCATGCTTACGAGTTCTATAAATGCAGTGGCGTAGCCGATGGTGGTTACTTTTACAACATGCAACTAAGGGGCCCCATAAGATAGATCCTCCAACTTCACGGAAAGTACGGAGCAGATGGGCATGTCTCTTCCTCTGGAATGCTTAGAGTAGAAATATTTGCTCTGACCAGTTATACTTGGGATGCAATGAAACGTAAGACAGTTCATCCCAAACCAAGTTATCGTAGATCATTGCAAATTCTTTTTGACTTCTCATTTGTCTTTATGTTGCCGTGAAATATTCATCAAAATAGTAACTTTATAAATAAAGACCTTTGATTTCCACCATCAAAATGCTTGTACGGGTAGTATTCAAAGTTACCGTTTATAGGTATCGTTTTAGCATTTCTTGTGCAATATGCCAAATATTCCTTCACATTTACTTGAAAAATTCATTACATTGTTTTAGAAATTGTCATCTACGGCATTGTTCAAGCAATTAGAGTAGATCAGATACTTTGCTCGAGAAAATTTTGCACGAGTGCTGTAACACACGTACTAGGTTTTCTATGTCAAATGCTGGATTCGCAGGGTAACAGGCATGGACCAGCATCTCCGCTAAGCCACTGAAAAATGATTTTTAGCGAATCTTGTTGTTGAGCTTTAGTTGATCTTTACTTTAGGCAACAAAACAGTTACTGTATTATTTAGAAGTATGAAATAGCGAAGGCAACTCACAAATATGGCTGAGCCTCTGCACAACAATCATCGATCTAATTATCAAATTTCAGAATTCAGCAGCAGTGAAACTTAAATTTTGCGGAGCAAAAATTCAGAAACCAATTTTTAATGATATGATTCGGCATCTAGGTTGTTTGTAAGTTCTCCATGATTTCAGTTCTGATATACAATTGACACTGAAAAAACTTTACTTTGAAAATTTCTGGGAGGGGGGCAACTGCCCCCTTGCCCCCCGCTATGTACGGCCTTGGTTGGTTTTAGAAATTTTTGGGGAAGTATGCCGCTGAAAATTTTCTTAGTCTTCGGTTCGGCCTTTTCGATCAACTTTAGATTCTTCTAGAAACAGAACAATGTATTGAAAAAAAGTCATACGAGGCTGATCGCCGATGATTAAAAACCAGATGCAATAAAGAAATAAAATCCATTTCGCCATAATTAAAAGCTCTGGGATATTCCCAGAATGTATTAAGACATCAATTTTAAATGTAGTAATTTCATTGAAACGCGCGCCGCTCTCGCTGCGCTTTCATGAATTGACGACCTGCGATGAACAAACAATTTGATTGCAAGTCTCGTCATCGTCAATCTTCTTCAGGAAGAAAGATTTGATGACATGTTTTGATGGTTTCCATAAGGAAGTATTCCCACATTCATTTTCCAAAAGACTGACAAACCGGGGGTACTTTGTTTTTGAAGGTTTTTCGTGAGTGGCTGCGTATATCATGTAAAATTGTTAGTCGTTACCCCCTTGCTGCAGCAATGCTCAAAACATCTTCCTGTTGACTAGCGCTGTTCTGATTGGTCGAAAAGATGAATGCCTCGTCTCCAAATTGAGGCCCTTTCATGAACTACTTCCCTTTGCTCTTGTTAGGCCCATAACAAGCAGTTGTATCGCAGCTTGCTGGGAATTTAAACTCAAATTTCTGTTACAGAAGTGATCATGGTTGAAAGTAAATCAACAGATAAGTATACGAGAATGATTTGCTCAGTTCTAGCACTTTTTATGGCTCTGCCATTACTTTCCTACGGCGAGATGATGGCAATCATTCCAGACAAGACCACGTTGGATACAGTTGAGAAAAGCCCCGCTGGTTCAGTTGTGTATTTCGGGAAGATTGATGTACCTAAAAGCGGTTAGTTGATATTTCAATTCAAATAATATAGTATCTTTCAGAGATAGTGCCTTGCTCTTATTATTATTTTGCTACGTGCCCTATAAACCTTTCCCAAATCGCATGACATATTTGAGAGGTTGTTCATTTGATAACCCAAATCAATCAAGCCTGTAGAAATGCAATTAGCGATAATCAAAGTACAAACACAAATATTTTCATTACAATGCTCTGAAAGGCAGGTATAAATGATTAGATCGAAGAACATGTGTTTATTTCTCTCATTAATAATGCACGCAACAATGAAGCTGAGCAAATAGCAACTTACCGATTCGATTCGGTTTGATTGAGTAGGCCTAACCTCTATCAATTTGGAAAAATTATTTGGTTAATCATGCAGACAGACAGGAAGATTTCATCAAGAATAAGTTCATTATATTCTTTCATAACCTTTTCAAACAAAACTCCATTGAAATATACCAGAACAGAAAGGATTACAGAGGGGCATGTTTGTGCTTTGTGCCTGATTATAGAATCCAGGGCCCACTGACTGTGATTTGCTGTTCATTTAAAAGATTGCATTCAATAATCGCTTTGGATGGGCTTATTTGAGGGGGGATTAGATAATAAGGGGTACAGATGTTTGGTGGCATACTGCAATTCTAGCTGATAAAGAAAGGTATGGAGAAAGTGAAAAACATCAAATTTGAACTAGAATTCTCAGGAGGGTACCAACAAGGCTCTTTCCATCAGGCCAAGGTAAATGAAGACAAATATGAAAAGGGTACTGCTACTGGCTGGAATCAATGTTAATGATAGGAAACAAAGGGCTATGGGACTAAATCCTTATGATAAACTACACTAGATATAAACACCAAATTATTGTTATAATGGTTCTTAAAAATGGGAAAAATCATGTAATTTGACAACTTGGTACAGAGAGCACTTGGATAGGAAGGTGTTAACAAAGATAAAAGTGAGTCTATTGGCCACTGGGGACCATTGCTAGACTTGAAACCCCCGAAACCCCCCACCAAAATTTGTCTTTGTGTAGGTCATAAGTAGGCCACGATAAATCGTACACTAGACGGATTTTTAAGATTATGACTTAATCTTTAGCAGAAAGCCTGAATAAGGTTATAGGATTCTTTGCAAATTTTTTCATTTTCATTTTTAAGAGCTACAGTTGAAGCGAGTTTCTTAAAATTTTCATTTTCAAAAACACTGAAAACAACCAAAAAGCGTTGATCAAATTTTCTAAAGAATCAACATTAATGGACAAAGAGAAAACGTTTTTAGGGTGATTTGGGGATTTAGAAATTGATTATTGTAAATATCTGCACGAACGTTATTTCCACGATTGGCCTGTTGCGAAATTCTGTAGTAGTTACAATACATTCAACAAGACCCCATGCTTGCTGGCCTCATGACCCTTCCCTGTTTGTCTTTTTAACCCATTGACACAAGAACGCAACCTGCACCAAAGCATAAATTCAATGAAATTACAAAAGAAAAGAAATAATTTTATATCCTTGAAAATAATGTTACATTTCTCCCAAGAAAGTACAAACTCTCATACAGCAGATTACAATTAATCAATTTCTAAATCTCATATCACCTCAAACAAGTTTTCTCTTTGTCCATTCATGTTGATTCTTCAGAAAACTTGATCGAAGTTTTTTTATCGTTTTCAGTGTTTTCGAAAACGAAGCTTTAAGAAACTCGCTTCTATATCTAAAAATTGAAAATGAAAGAATTTGCAAAAATCGTACAATCTAATTCAGGCTTTCTGCTCAAGATTAAGTCATAAATCTTCAAAATCGGTCCAGCGTACGATTTATCATGGCCTGCCAAAAGTGAATAGTTTACTTTGGTGCTCGGTATACTTTCTTCAATCTCTAATGTGATATTTCGTCACACAAACATAATCCATCACTGCTTTTGCCTGAACCCCCTGACCCCCATCACGGCCAAGGGCGGCGATGCGTGATGAAAAGTAATTGTTGACTGCCCCTTATAAACCATTCATGTTGTCGTTTCCCCAAACTAAAGAGATCCATCAGCTCAGCAGGGTTGGAAAAAAGGTTTTTCTTCCTGGCAGCAAAATTCAAATGTCAGAATTTCCTGCGAAATCTAGCCGAAATTTCCTCCAAGTAGGATTATAAGATTTTTCACTGGTTCAAGCAGCATCCCTGAATTTTGTCCAGAATGAACTTGAATTCTAACTAAAGTACTAACTTGTACTTGAAAAACAGCCCATCGAGATAAAATGTTACTTGAAAACAAGGTAACTATTTACATTGAATGGTATAGCATGGTCATGGAAAGTCTTTGACCACACATCTTGTCTTCAAAGGGAAAGCTTAGTCTTACATAACTACAGTATAAACCCAGCTAATGTTTAGTGAACCATCTATTTGCTCTGGGTTTCATGGTTGCTGTTCCATTTGAGGATCTCATGAAAGACTCGATTACATGGATAAAAGCTTTATTTTGTGTTTTGATGGCCAACAAAGGTTTTTAATCCATAAAATGATACTAATTGCCATCTTCATCAGGGGCTCAAAGGGGGCCCAAAGCTTGAATTATCGAAGGCCTCAATTATTGCCAAATGGTTGGTTCATAAAATATTATCACGAGGAAACAGTTTCGTTGAGTCTTCTTTCCTTTAATATTTGTTTTCATTGATGCCATCTCAACCCGATTTACATGGCAGAGGAACATTCACATTGACCGTCCAACCACCGGTTTCTGTTTACTCCTTCCACTCCAGACACTTTAGGCCGCATCGGATTCTCGCCGCTATTCTGGCACGAATCTTCATTTTCTCCTCGTTCTGAAGCACCAGTTCCCGCGCAAGAGTTTTAAAACAAACTATGGATGTGCTGGTCGGCTAAAGTTGAAAGATTTGCAATAATTTCGTTGAATATTCGCTGTATATATTGAGATAAAAGTAGAGCTCCGTACGATCACTATAGAAAAACACAAACAGCTGATCGCGTGTTAAATACAACTCCCAGAATGCACTGCGCGCTCACAGGTGTGTGACGTAATCAGGGGAAAGGTCTATTGATCTACGTCAACAGGAAATACTGATATCTGATAGGCTAGAATTTGGCCACAAGTGGCTTGAGCCACTTTTATATGCTTACATTCCCTTTAACTGATATTTTTCAAATACCTGAGTTTCTTAATGCCTTTGGCGATATACGAAAGTTGGGTTTCCCACAAAGAGTCTTTTGAAAAGGGGGCACCGGCTGACCCAGAAATAAGCTTCGGAAGCTGGATCATGTTTAGGGTCCTTGAAAGCAAATTTTATGAACACAAACAAGGGGTCAGCATGTAGCTGAATGGCTAAGCTATTTTTGAGATATTGCTTGGTTAAGCTTAAGACAACCCTTTGAAAAACCAGTCCTATAATATGGTGATTGAGTTATTTCATGGAATCTTTCCTCCTTTTTCCGTCCATGTTTTGGAAGACGGAACAAAGACGAATTCCAAATTTTGGATGGTAGCACGATTTTTGAATAAGGAACAGATATCGATAGTTTTTCAAACAACAAATTTCCCCAGATTACTTCAAGTCCACCTCTTAAGTTATGTTTCACAAAATGTTGACTGGAAAAGGAGTCTTCATTATTTCACTGCAAATGAGAAATAATGGATTCGAAATTTTCTTTAGATCTCGTTTTTCAAACAGTAATCATAGTTTGAAAAGCCTCTACAGCCACTCAAAAGATAGTTAAGTCTTTTGAATAGACGGTGGTACAAACCTTTTTGAATAACTTTTGTTTTCAGAAAGCTACCTATGATCTAGCTTTTGAAGTTCTTTTGGTTCACCGGTATTTGTATAGTACAAATAGTGTGAAATAGTGGCAAGACGTCACTCAAACAAAAACTATCGCAAAAATTGTGTTACAAATAAGAGGAAAGAACAAGAAAATAACATGATAATGAGGAATATGCCAGAATATGGCAGAAATTTCCTGCGAAAAAGTGACAAATTTCCTGCGAACCGTTTTCGTCAAAAATTTCCTGGCAGCGGCGCTGCCGGACATTTTCAAGCCCTGCAGCTCAGCCTATCCTATGTCACTCTACTCATCAACACTTGAAGGTGTTGTGGCGCAGTGGTGTAATCCTCTGGCTTTGCAGCCAGAACAGTCAGGCGGAGTGGGTTCGATACCCGGTAGGACCCCATCACTTGAGCGTCATGACAGGGGTCGCGGACTCGATTAGGTCTGCTCTATTTCTGCGATCCCAGCGCTTGGCGCTGAAAAACGCAACTTCACCTTCACCTTCACCTTCACCATCATAGATAGAGCTTTTGGAATATGCTACCATGCCATGTAACAGTCACAGGCAAGCCCCAGAATGTTACAATGGAATTTACTTGTCAATTGAGGCCGTGGTGACCAAGCTTTCAGGCTGATAAATTGTTATAGAAATATGTTGCTCTTTTTTACTTGCATTAATCCAGAATACAGATACTGAATTTTTACGAGCCCCTTTGGAGCTCAGCCCCTGGAACTTTACCTCCTTTAACCCCCCTCTCAACGGTCCTGGGCCTCGGGTCCACTTGCTGGTAGAAATGTAACCCATGCTTGTTTACCGCATTTTGTTTTGTTTGTTCCTTGGTACAGTATAAATTTGCCATGTATCATCATTCTGATTCGCTGAATATGAACCAAGGTTGGTCCAAAACGCTCAAAAGCATGTTGACGTCTAATTGATTAATGTATCATGTTTTTACCATTGATATCCATTGGAATGTCTTAACTGTTTACGTTTTCTGGAATTGTCAACTAATAAAATAAATATATTTACAACATGGGATGTCAATGAAATGAAGTTTAGAGTGATTATCGTCCCTTACCACATTCTCTAGTTCTCAAAAATATATTTTACAGTTTCACATTCCTTTATTGAATGACCAGAGCTAGCCAGAACCGGTGATAAAAATACAAAATGGGTCAAAGCTCTGGGCTGTGGCTCCGGCCAAGCTCAGGCCATTCACCAGAGCCTCTCAGCACTCTCTTGAATTTACAGTAATTTACTAGTAAACAATATATTGAAAACTGTAACATTGAATTATAACAACAATAAACATGACAAAACAAAGAATGTAAATATTTATGTAAAATTCACCCTTTTGCGTTCTTGAACTAAAAGGATTGGGAGACCTTAAAATCAATCAAAAATTTTATGAAATATTATTTGACTCAGTTAATATCTTTTATGGACACCGCTTGCCTCATTCTCTAGTTCTTGAAGAGATATCTTTCAGTTTCACATTCCTTTGTTGAATGGCATAGGAGCTGGCCTGAGCTGGTGGAACAAATACGAAAAGTGCCTATGGACACAGTGTCGTGGCCCTGGGTGGGTGGAGATGGGGGGCAGCTGTCCTGGGTGGGTAAAGGTAGGGTTTGCCTTACAAACTTGATAATGTTTACTTCAGCGCATGTCGTATTTACAAAATATTTCAAATACAATTTGAGTGGGTATGGGTAGGGTAAGATGTTTCTGAGAAATGCTAGACAATGGCTGGAAGAGTTGTTCCAAGCCATAGTAAAGGTGCATATTTTAGAATACCTGGTGAGTCAGAAAAAAGGATCCCCGTTTGAAAGGCCACGGCTCCCTGGATATCAAAACAACGATATCAGCAAATATATAGTTTAATGGTAGAAATGTTCAAATCTACCATAAGATTTACCTAACTGAAATCGGCCACTCCGTTCTGAAATTACGAGGAGATCAAACGTGCCCAAAATCATGAACAAATTTCCCTAACATTTCTGCCTTACAATGATTGCCTTACAGCAATGACGTGTGGACGCTTTAGCACGTGCTATCCTCTTGGGAGGACGAATAAGTCCTCCCCCTGGTATCGATGACCTATTCAGGGGGATTCCATTTTCCCAAAAGGACAAAATACATGAATTTATGTGAGTGTCATCAATTTTAGGAAGGAAAATTTGCTCATTGTTTTCATTCGTTTTTGCAGGTTTTTGGTAGGGGCTTTCTGCAGAAAATCACCCATATCGACGGGAAGGAATGGCCGATCAAGGCCGGGTAAATTACTGAACCTAATTGAACATATTGGCAATAAAACAAGACAGTTTTCAATATGATTGCTTTGATATTCATGGAGCAATGGCCTTCCAAGTGGGGATTCTTTTTTTCGACTCACCCGGTAGTTTCCTGAACAAACTTTGTCAAAGCAAACCTTCTGGAGGCAGGCAGCATGGGATTGCGAGAAGCGTTATAAGCTGAAGAAAAAAGATTTTCCTGGGGATGCTAATTTATAAAAATGTTGTTGCCAAGGGTCAAAGATTCTATTAAAGTAGCACCAGCAAATATTGGACCAGAAGAGGCGTTCTCGGCCAAATTGAGGGTGTGTCCTCAATAATGTCATTAGGAGTGTCTCCAGGCTCCCTAATTGTAATACTCCATCAGCTGATTTGCCCTGGCCATACCATTGTGCGGACAAGCTTCAAGATACAAGGCCTGTTCAGACTAACTTTGGCATCACTATTGAGTTCCTCACTGTACGAGTTTTTTACAATTTCACAAAAAAGTTCTGAAGAGTTTCTTTCTCGATTAGATGTTTTTAGATCAAGCAGTCTCGCACGGAGTTCCAAGACTGTTCACTTTTGTGGGAAGCATAGCATTAATTAACTTTTTTGTTATTAGAAATAAGCTGATCTTTTAATCGATGGAGCTTAGAAAGTAGAACTAAAATGTTATTTTTCATTGAAGAAAGAGAAATATATGAAATCTTGAAAAAATTGGAGATTGGTGCCAAAGCTTTGAAGGACTATGGAATACATTTCTTCAAGGTGAGTCTTTGAGTAAAGGATATCAGAACAGTCAATGCTGCAAACTTTTTTATACCCGGTGCGCCAAAATAGACTATGCACTTTTGGCGGTCCGCGATAAACCGTACACTGGACCGATTTTGAAGATAGATGACTTAATATTTTGCAAAAAGCGTCCATTAAATTCTAGGGTTTTTTGCAAGTTTTCTTATTTTTAAGTTTTGAAGGTTGTGAGGTTCTAAAATTTTCGGTTTTGAAAATACTGAATACGATCAAAAAACGTTGATCAGATTTTCTAAAGACTCCACATGAGTGGACAAAGAGAACACTTTTTCGTGGTGATGTGGGATTCAGAAATTGATCAATTGTAATCTGCTGCACGAGCACTGGTTCTTATTGGGAGAAATGTGAAACTGCTTTCAGTGATATAAAGAATTGTCTTTCCCTTTGTAATTTGATGGAATGTATGCTTTGGTGCAGGCTGCGTTCCTGTGTCAAGGGGCTTAAAAGGACAAACAGGGAAGCGTCATGAGGCCAAGCAAGCATGGAGTTTTGTTGAATAAATGAAACGGGGGAATGGCTTGGCGTGGCATTTTATTGCAACTGCAACAGAATTTTGTGACAGGCCAAACGTCTAATGCTCTTGTATAAGTTTACTCTACTCAATTTCTAGATCCCGAAATCACCTGGAAAATGTTTTTTCTCTGTCCATTCATGCTGAGTCTTTAGAAAATTTGATAGACGTTTTTTGATTGTTTTCAGTGTTTTCGAAAACGAACATTTTAAGAAACTCACTTACAGCTCTGAAACCTGAAAATAGAAAAGTTTGCAAAACATCATAGAATCTAATTGAGGCATTTTGCTAAATAAGTCATAAATCTTCAAAATCAGTCCAGTGTTCGATTTGTCTTGGACTGCCAAAAGTGCATAGTTTATTTTGTCGCACCAGGTATTGTATCATTTTTTTGAGAAATTTCCTTCCTTGAAGGCAATGATAAAATGATCGTGATAATAATCAGTTTTATTTATGAGTATAGTTTTTCTCAACTCTTTGCTGCATAGAATTATCACATATTCTCTTGTTTTCTACCATCTTTATCAAATAGCTAAGCAAACGAATATGTTTCAGACTTTTTTCACAAGAGAGCATTAGTTTTAAATGAGAAATCTGTCCATAATCAATAGCTTGAAATCCAGGAAACAGTTGCTACTTTTTACTGACCACTAACCTGGTTTGTATATGAAAACATTTTGCCGAGTTTGATGCCTCAAGTGCTTCATTTTCAGCCCACCTGTTTCTCGCATAACTTTTGGACAATCTGTTGGAGATCTTACTCTCCAGCTTGCTGATTCTATAGCAATGAACCTTAGATGACTCTCAAAAAACAAGACGTTTGTAGTTTGCTCATATTTTAACTCTCATGACACTTCTGCATTCTACATCAATTTCTCTACAAGTGTGCGTGTCTAATCTAATCCATGATACCTAACTCCTGCAGTAAATTCTATGCGCTTACAATGTTAACCAATCACCACTTGACAAACAAGGTAATAAAATTAATCTTTCTGCAATAGCTGTACAATAGATTGCGTTACTAATGAGTTTTACTTTGTTAATTAGATGCCATGCCTCATACTAGAAATGAGGCTATTACGTAAATAATCATCGCAAACANACCACTTGACAAACAAGGTAATAAAATTAATCTTTCTGCAATAGCTGTACAATAGATTGCGTTACTAATGAGTTTTACTTTGTTAATTAGATGCCATGCCTCATACTAGAAATGAGGCTATTACGTAAATAATCATCGCAAACAATATGAAGAAAAAATATTTCTAAAGAATAAAGATGTGCCGCGTTGTCACGACATCCGAATGAATGAACAGTGTCTCTGAGGAGGAGCATTGAAT
The DNA here is from genome assembly GCA_004194395.1 of Aurelia aurita complex sp. Pacific. Classification (NCBI taxonomy): domain Eukaryota; kingdom Metazoa; phylum Cnidaria; class Scyphozoa; order Semaeostomeae; family Ulmaridae; genus Aurelia; species Aurelia aurita complex sp. Pacific. The sequence goes on from REGL01000916.1 coordinate 99,545, forward strand.
TCTAGCAACTATCATAACAATACATTTTACTAATCACTACGTAATGATAATGCGCGATGGGATTCCACAACACACCCCCCTCCTTGATCCATTAGGGATCAAGCATAAGCTTGGATTTCCAACGCGAGTCCTTGGCCGCAGCACGCTTGGAACGGGTCTCCCCCCCTCTCAAATTCTCCAACCTTATTTTATCTTCTTCCTCATTACATTCAATTCTCATTTCATCCTTTTCTTTTACATTTTCAACATTCTCCTCTTTTTTCTCATCACTTCCTGTAATTTCAAGTGGATAAAGCTTCTGTAAAGGTCTATTTAAATGTTGCAACTTACCCTTACCAACCAATCTAACTGATGCTCCTCTCACTTGTCCATCCTTCCCAAAAATTAATTCTTCAATTACTCCAACTTTCCATTGTCCTCTCTTTGTATTTTCATCATACACTTGAACTACATCTCCTTTGGCTATCTGATTTGGTGCACAATTTTTCAGCCTGTGATACTCCCTGAGGCCTGTGAGGTATTCCCTCCTCCATCTGTTCCAAAAATGTGTAAGTTTTCTGCTGAGATATAAAAATCGCTTACATAGCTTGTCACTACTATCTACGTCTACAGGGGCTTCAACATCAAAAGATAAGGGTGTCAATCTGTGACCAAAAATCAAATGAGATGTTGTCAGGCTTTCTTCTAACTCATACTGATATGTCAATGGCCTAGAATTAAGTGTGCTTTCAATTTCTGTTAACACAGTGCTTAATTCATCAAAGTTAAGCTTTGCATTCCCTAGCACTTTCCTAAGACATCTTTTCACGCTCCCAACCATCCGTTCAAACATACCCCCCATCCACGGAGAACGTTCCAAATTGAATCTCCAATTTATTCTTCTTGACTCCAGAAAATCTTCTACCTGCTTTGTACTGAAAAGTTTCTTCAACAATTTGGAGGTTGCCTTAAAGGTCTTAGCATTATCTGACACAATAAGTGATGGTGTACCTCTTCTGGAACAGAAACGTCTCAAACAATTTACAAATGTTGATGCAAATAAATCTGGCACAAGCTCAAGGTGTACTGCCCTTGTGACACAACATGTAAACAATGCGATGTATGATTTGACCATGTTTCCCTTTGAAACCTTGATATACAGTGGTCCTGCAAAATCTACCCCCACACTGCTAAAAGGAGGCGCTTGGGTTACCCTAAAGTCTGGCAGAGCTGCTGTTGGTGGTGCATTATAAGGTTTGCCTTCTAACTTTCTGCAAATAAAACAATGCTTCAAAACCTTCTTCACATACTGCCTACCCTTTGTGATCCAAAATGTGGATCTGACTTCAGCTAATGTACCCCTTACCTTGCAATGGTGAACCTTTTCATGGCAATCAAGAACTATCATTTCAGTAAACTTGTTATCCCTGGGCAAAATTATTGGAAATTTACTTGAAAGTTGTAAGTCTGAATTCTCTAATCTCCCTTTGCATATTAAAATTCCATCTTGGGACACAATTCCTAGCTGTTCACTCACTTTCCTGTAATTAGGGCTATCTAGAAGGGTTTCCTGGACATTCTTGATCCAAATCATTTCTGCTTCCTTGATCTCATCTACTTCTACTCTTCCAACCTTCATCTCCACACCTGCTTTCTTTCTCTTCATGTTTTCAATAAACCTCTTAACATAAGCTGTCACTCTCAACAATTTTCTCAACGAACTGTATCTCTCAATCTCTATGATATTGTGTACTCCACTCTTCTCTTTTGTCACTATCATTACAGCTGCTGTTTTCTTTCTCTCTTCTCTCACATTATCAGAATTATCTAGGGGGAAACTATTGGGCCAATTTTCCTTTTCTTTTTTCAGCCATTCTGGTCCTTCCCACCATATTTTACTGTCTCAAATTTTACTGTTGATCAAAACTAAAATCAAAACAAATTTGAGGCTACGAGAAAGATGGACGCGTGATTCTGCTTCCAGCTTGCCGACCATGCGTTAGCTTTATTGTCTGTCTATGTCTGTACTAAATCCAATGCCATCGAGGAATTATCTTATCGTTGGAAGTCGCCATACTATAATTTGTTGAAATAACGATGCTTCAAGCAAGATTTATTCGAAATCATCTCTGATCACCCTGACTTAGGCCCAACTGCTCCAACTGCTGAAAACGCACAGTGAANGCTATCTAGAAGGGTTTCCTGGACATTCTTGATCCAAATCATTTCTGCTTCCTTGATCTCATCTACTTCTACTCTTCCAACCTTCATCTCCACACCTGCTTTCTTTCTCTTCATGTTTTCAATAAACCTCTTAACATAAGCTGTCACTCTCAACAATTTTCTCAACGAACTGTATCTCTCAATCTCTATGATATTGTGTACTCCACTCTTCTCTTTTGTCACTATCATTACAGCTGCTGTTTTCTTTCTCTCTTCTCTCACATTATCAGAATTATCTAGGGGGAAACTATTGGGCCAATTTTCCCTTTCTTTTTTCAGCCATTCTGGTCCTTCCCACCATATTTTACTGTCTCTAAGATGACTCGCAGTCACTCCTCTCGATCCTAAATCTGCAGGGTTATCTACTCCTGCTACATGTCCCCAATCTTCTTTCCTTGTCTTTTTTAAGATCTCATTCACTCTGTGCTGAACAAAGTTCTTCCACTCTCCATTGTTATTGATCCAATAGAGAGCAGTTTTACTGTCTAGCCAATACTTGACTTCATCTATCTTAGTCTGTGAGCTCAAGGCGTTTACTACTGTTTCCATCAATGTGACTAGAATCCTAGCTGACATTAGTTCTAACCTGTTAATAGTAAGGCTCTTCAAAGGTGCTACCCTAGTCTTGGCACAAAGTAATCTGGTAAATACCCCCTCTGTGGTCTGGCATACAAGAAATATTGAGGCACAATACGCTTTCTTACTTGCATCTCCAAAACCATGCAAGGTTGTGCTTAACACTTCTCCTGTAATACCTTCAAATATACTGCGGGGAACGGAAATTGTCTTAACCTTCTTCAAATCTCTCAACCATTCTTCCCATCTAGTGGCCTTATCTTGGGGTATCTGATCATCCCATCCAAGTTTCTCCAAGCACAACTCTTGGAACAATGCTTTGGCTGTTACAGCTATTGGGCTCACTAAACCTTGGGGATCAAACAATGTGGCTAATGTGCTCAGAATTCCTCTCTTAGTGTGGCTAGTTTTGGGAATTTCACCTCCTACCTTACTCAAATCAAACTCTAAGGTATCTCTATTGGTATCCCAGCCTACTCCTAGCACTTTGGTCTTACCACCCATGTCTTTGGATATTCCCAGGGCTTCCTTTGCATTCGTTCTTTCTTCATGTGGCTCACTCTCACTCTCATTCTCTACAATTTTTTGGGCCAATAATTTATCATTGGTCTTCCATTTCCTAAGCTTGAATCCCCCTTCTTGCATTCTAACACTAGCCTTGTCATACAGGGAATAAGCTTCTTCTGTGTCACTACATGAGGTCACTAAGTCATCTACAAAGAATCCCTTGCTTAGTTTGTCAACAAATTCTGGGTCTATTTCCTTATACTGATCGATGTGGTACCTCAGCACGGCGTTTAATAGGAACGGCGACGATGAAACCCCGAATACCACTCTCTGGAATTTATAGGTTACAATTTCTGGGTTGTCTGCATGAATATCTTTGAACCATAAGAACCTTAAGCAGTCACGATCCTTTGGGTCTACCTCAATGTTGAGAAATGCTTTCTCTATGTCTCCAACTAAGGCTACTCTACCTTCCCTAAACCTAAGAAGCATGTCAAATATCAGGGGTGTTAATGGCGGACCAACATGCAAGCAATCATTCAGTGAAACACCTGTTTTCTTGTCCTTGCATGAGGCATCATACACTACCCTTACCTTAGTGGTCTCAACGTCTTCACGGATAACTGCCTGATGAGGTAAGTATGAAATGTTCTCACCAGTTTCTGACTTTAAAACCTGTTCAATTACACCTGCTTGCAATTGTTCTGAAATAACCTTGTCATATTTCTCAAGAACATCTGGGGTTTTACTCAATTTCTTAAACTGGCTCTTCAATCTAATTAGGCTATTGTTGTAGTTAGTGGGTAAAGGGCTGTGTCCCACCTTCCAGGGCAATCCTACACAATAGCGTTCACCTGTAAAAGAAATATTATCAATTGTACCCTCATGAACTTCATCCTCTGCTCTTATTCCAAGGGTATCAAGATCCCACAGTTTGTGGAGACTCTTATCAAGATCTTGCTTTTCCTGTCTATTTAGGGGCATTGGTTCAATAACATGAGCAACATGATTACAAGTAACAATTGAACTTGATTTCTCACCTGGTAACGGTCCAGAAAGAACCCATCCAAGCGTCGTTTGAATGGCTATTGGCTCATGTGGCCCCCCTCTTATTGAACATCCATCTTGAAAAACCCAAACATAATTTGCTCCAATCAAAATATCAATTTCCAGTGTGTCTTCCAGCCTAGAAACATCTGAGAAGAAAATATCGCTCAAGTGGGGAAATTGCTTTTTCACTACTTCTACATGTTCATTTGCAATCGTAGAAATTTCATTCACAAGAAAGGCTTCAACAGTGATAGATTTACCACCATTAAGAGAAACTAAAGGCAATTCAAAAATATCTCTCATCTCGACCTCTGGTTCACTCCTTCCAAATGCCTTTATCCCCAAGCTTTCCTTTCTAAGTGGCTTTGCACCTAACTTATTGACAGCCTTCGCGGTTATGAATGTTTTCTGGCTACCTGTGTCAAACATCACTCTCATTTTCACCTCTTTTTTACCTTCCACATTGGCTAAGGCTGTCTGCAAGGCCACTCTTTCTGTTGATGCGGAACCAATACTACCTACCCATGAGCTTGCAATGGGGTTTAAAGGTGGGGCGCTTTGCTTAGCTGGCGTTTCCTTATCTTGGGTTGGGGTCGTCTTATTGCAGAGTATAAAATGATGCTTGCCCTTACAAATACTACAGCTACTCTTATTGCGGCACTGAAAAGCTCTATGACCTGGCTTAAAACACATAAAACACTTCGCAAATTTTAAAAGAATTCTCTTACGCTCCTCAGGGTCTTTTACAGTGTCACATTCCTCTGATTTGTGTTCTTTTCTGCAAAATGCGCACTTATTTTCATTGTTCCTGTTGTTTCCCGCCGTAAATAATGCTGCTGCACTTGACAATCCTAAATCTTGATGCTTAGGCCGTGATGTTGTTGTTTTTTCTTGTGGCTGTGATGATCCTCCTGGCTTGAATATAGGCGTGTAACTCTCTCGAATTTCCACTTCTTTCGCTAATGACAATATCATTTCATCCAATGTCCATTCCAAATGATTTTCTCCAAATCTAATCATGTTCATCCTCACTGAATCGGGTAATTTTGCCATTAAAAGTGGGACAACAATGCTCGAGTAAGACTGCTTGTGAACACCAAGTGCCTCGAGTCCGCGATAATGAGCCTCGATTTGGTCGTGAAAATTACGCAATCGTCCAATGCTCTTTTCGTTAAACACTGGTGACAAATTGGCCATCTCGTTGATATGGGCGTGTCTGATGACACTGGGTCTGGCAAATCGTTTTCTAAGGAGATCTACTGCGCTGTCATAATCTGCATCTGTCAACGCGAAACCGGTAATGACTCCTCTCGCAGGCTCTTCCAAAAAACTTCTAAGGTATTTGAACTTGTCAACCTTGGCAATGTCCTCGTCTTCGTGAATGGCGCTTCGAAAACTGTCCCAAAATTCCTGCCACTCGTGAATTTTGCCGGAAAACTTTTTCAGCTCCAACTTTGGCAGCTTAACTCTGACTCTCTTTTCATTTCCGAACAGGCTGTTGTTTGACTGATTCGAACGGGCTGATGCTTCTGATTCCGGGACCGACTCGGCTTCTGAATTGGCAACGGAATTCAAACTTTCTCTCGATACACTTCTTTGTATTGCCGTGTCAGATTTTCTTGAGGATGCATTGTCGTTTCCTGACTCTAAAGTTTCTTTCAGGCAAATGATGCTAAAGGATACTCTTTCTCTAATTTCCTCCGATTCCTCTGCTTCTTTGTCGCATAAATCTTCCTCTATCTCGTTCTCGAACAGTCCTTCTAATATTTCGGCATCTAGCAATTTCAAGTATTCGAATTTGTTGCTTAGATCTTCTTGAAATTGCTTTACTCTTCTGTTGTCGATCTCAGTTGACTCTTGATTTAAATAATCGTTAACTTTATTCAACTGTTTCGTGACTAAACCTCGGTGGGTTTTCCGTTTCTTCTTTGCTTTCTCGACTTGTTCCATCTTAATTTCACGCTATCTGGCTCGGTGGACCATAATGTTGGAGATCTTACTCTCCAGCTCGCTGATTCTATAGCAATGAACCTTAGATGACTCTCAAAAAACAAGACGTTTGTAGTTTGCTCATATTTTAACTCTCATGACACTTCTGCATTCTACATCAATTTCTCTACAAGTGTGCGTGTCTAATCTAATCCATGATACCTAACTCCTGCAGTAAATTCTATGCGCTTACAATGTTAACCAATCACCACTTGACAAACAAGGTAATAAAATTAATCTTTCTGCAATAGCTGTACAATAGATTGCGTTACTAATGAGTTTTACTTTGTTAATTCGATGCCATGCCTCATACTAGAAATGAGGCTATTACGTAAATAATCATCGCAAACAATATGAAGAAAAAATATTTCTAAAGAATAAAGATGTGCCGCGTTGTCACGACATCCGAATGAATGAACAGTGTCTCTGAGGAGGAGCATTGAATTCTAGCAACTATCATAACAATACATTTTACTAATCACTACGTAATGATAATGCGCGATGGGATTCCACAACACAATCAAACTTTCAAGCAACGTTTTTTCAGACAGTTTGTCCAAAATCTGGTGATGTCCAAAGGTTTTTTCATCCAAAAGTTTTACAATTATTTGAAAATCGAAAAAACCCAATTTCTCTGTTGCCACAAAGTGAAATGCTGTCATTGGTGCCTCCAATGCGAGTTTCCACATTGCAGTTGTCAGTAACAATGTTCTTCAGTCGATGGAGGTACTGTACCTCTTGTTTATGTCTACATTCTTGAAAACTGCTTTCAGAACAATGCCTGTCGTTGAATACTTTTGTTGAATACTTTTGTTGAATACTTTTGATACATCTTTTTAGTTAATTTAAGTGGCACATATTAACGTAAAATTACAACTAGTTTTAACATAATTTGGGTATCATGCAAAATTGTTTGCCCAAAGATTTTGTCGGAAATTCTCGCAAAAGTGTCTGAAAGTTTTTTCCGTAGTTCTTTTTTCGAATCTTTTGTTCAAAACTCTTTGATTTAATGTAGGTAAGCTTTTATCCAATCTAAGATTCTTGTCTTGTTAGTTTGATTGGCATACTATTCAATCATAGGTCAATTGTCATGATGCAGCAAATGATTTGAAGAAAGACTGCGATGCTTTTAAAAACCGTGTTGTCATCTTCAGGTAAGAAATTAATAAAGATTGGTTCTGCTGTAATCTTGTTTATGTACATGTCTGCTTTTGCCACGTTTTTTAGAACTTAATCTATAAACTGACAAAAAATGACCAAAAATAGAAAATTGCAGTAGAAAGGTTAAGGTGATAAAAAAACTTTAACCCCAATTAATTAGCTTTGCTTCGGAAATGAAATCTGGCTTTTCATTATCTATGTTGTTTTCTCACAGAGGAAATGCAATAGTTTTACAATCACATTTGTGCAGGATGGTTAAGCATTATTTGGCCTGTAAACTTTTGTACCTCTACCTGAGTGCTTAAACGTGATAAGGTGGATCAAGACGTGTTAGATAATGTCTTGAACAAAGAATGCAGGTCTAGAGCTTACGAAACAAAGACTGCTAAAACTCAAATAATGTCAGTCAGAAACTAGAAGTCAAAATTGATTTACGAGCTTTTAGTAGCATACACAGCCAAAATTACATTCTAATCAACACCTAACACAATGAATGATCGAATAATTAGAAACTGCAAAATTGAATTCTAAATGACACTAAACAAACACAACGAATAAGCGAATAATGAAAAACTGCAGTAGCTGCTCCTTTTATTTATGTTTTAACGACAACTTTGAAGAACTCTAATATTAATAATGAATTTTGGACAGCTTAATAATGTAAAGTTACCTAGCTCTGTATAAAATTAGGCCAAGATGGAGAGTTGTTTGTGCTCATTATTTCTATATCATTGGGTCTTTGCATTCCTGCGTGGAACGCGAAGCGTGCAGAAAAAGTTCTTTGAACTCACAGAGGAATATAGTTAGAGAAAAAAGTCAGAAAATTACTTCAAAAGTGTAATGATAATTTTCTTATTACTGCAGCAATAATGATAAAGAGGTGCTGGAGTTTCAACTTCTATTTGATGTAGACCACATTGTTGGACATGTACTAATGTAAGTTGTCTTTAATTTTTGTCCCTTTTGTTTGTTTGCTCTTTTTCTTTCATTGACATAACACAAATGTGTGTATGGCCAAGCAACGCAATACCACACCAGTGGTCTCATTTCGAAAATTCCAGAACTTCTTCATAGAAAACTTTACCGATTCCCCTGCCTGATTTGTGCGATCATACAACATTTTTTCAAATTATTTATCATTACCGTGTATAGTGTGAAAACTTGCATCAAGGCAACTCTTTGGGTCGCAAAGTTTATGCGAGAAACCTTTGGATATCACTGTGTGCCGTGTAAATGCAATTCGTGTCTGTGAAATATTTGCATTCAACCAACAATTTGACAAATTTGCTTGAAGCCAGATGAAGTAGAACTGTCTAATGCAACCAAAGTCTATGGAAAGATAGTCTAGAAGACCGAGAATAGTTAGCGTTGGATCTGAAAGCCTAGGGTGAGGGTATGTGACAATGGATCAAGAATTAAGCACATCAAGAATTAATCTAATTGATCAATGTATGATATTTCAACATTCACGTTAATGACTACATATTATGAACCCTGGATGGATAGCAAAACGATATCTACACTGCTCTGCTCCTCAGTTCTCTAGGACAGAATTATTGTTATTTCTGCGATCGTAACATTGGTTTCTTGGACATAAAGTAACGTACGGTAAATAACGAGTTCTATTTTGCGTAAAGTGAATTGTCATGCACCGGATGTCCCAAAAAGTTATGCCCTTTCCTGTGGCTGCTGCGGAAGAGCTATGACTTTAATGTTACCGTTTTTTACACGGTAGCATAGGATAGGTTTCACATTGGACCTTGTTTGAATCAAGTTAGAAACATATTTTTTGGTTTTATGAACTGGAGAATTTACAGTGTGTCCCAGAAAAAGGTACTCCTGTTTGAAAAGATCCCTAAAATTCGATGAAATGGCCGATCGCTCGATTTATTTCTCTAGATTAAGGACACACATTTTCACAGGTATAGCAGATCTTGTGATTGGTTTTAAAATTAGAAAATATACCTCTTTTTATGGATGCTTGGTTTTGAATCATACTGTAAAAAGCACCGATGATTACTAGATTAATTTTTCTTGCATACTATACCTGTACAGTTTGGTCATAAATATAGGAAAGAAGAGCAAGCTTTCATTGTAGAATTGAAGGATAATGAGAAGTCTCAAATTTATAGCACTTAGGCAAGGTTTACGATATTTCTCAAAGAGCATGGCTCAGAATATGGTTTTCGAAGAGAACATTTTATGGTAGCTTTGATAATCTTGCTTTGGCGATATAGTTAATTGCGAGTACTTTTTGGGACACACGGTACTACCAACCGACACCAAAGCTCCCTTTCAACTCTGGTAAGATTCGACCAAATTTTGGTAGCCTGTGAGCAAGTATCCCCACAGCAAATCATGCATTAAGCTCATCTCCTTTTTCATGTTTCCGCTACGAAGAAATGCGTTACTCTTATGGTTTGTATGCAGAAATGATGTTGAATGCACGCAGAAGGGAGGCCATTCACTTGGTTGAAGTAGTCAATTAGACTTATGACATTTCGTCCCTTGTTTCCCTGCGTTCTTTGATTTGCAGATATCACTTGCTCAATAAGAATATGCATTTGAGCACAAACGTTGAATGAAAGAAAGCTCCTAGTGAGCAAGTGATATCTGCAAATCAAAGAACGCAGGGAAACAAGGGACGAAATGCCATAAGTCTAATAAAATTATATTGCAGTTTTCTTTGAATTAGATGGCTTGAAACGAACTTATCGTACTTTGCTGTAAATCTGCCGTGGACATTTTTTGATATATTGGTTTTTTTCAAAATTGCGACAATTAAATAATTGAAAAAATTCATGGAAATCTTGAACAAATTTAAATCATCGTAAATCCTAAACTAATAGAGTAAACATTATATAACCTTCAAGAAAACCATAGTTTATGAAGGTCTACAATATGGTGGCAAGCAGAAATCTGAAGCTTTTCTAGTTTAGGATTTAGAAATTGATGACGTCATAGCCTCAAATTTAATAAATACCGCCATATTGAAACTAATTAAGATATTAATAAATTGCCACGGCAGATTTACAGCAAAAATCCCTAAGCTCCTTCCAAGCCATCTATTTCAAAGAAAACTGTAATGTAATTTTACATCGACCTTTTCAAAAGATCTGAGCCCTACGTTAGTGAAGATATCTTTTTATATGCTCATAAAAATTACAATGCATCAATATACAACTACACAGTGTTACATCAGTGAGTATGGAATTGCATACAAACGCTGTGTCCATTTGCAATTGATGGTGCTTTGCTGTTTGTCAAGCTTCAGAGACCTCCTCTCGTACATCCGTTCATAAAACTTAAAAAGCCGTAATTTTGAAAATAATGATGGTATCAAAAATGATCTCTCTGGAATGATGGCAAATAGACCTTTTAGCTATTCTCAAAAGAATCAGAATCGAAAGATATTTTGCAACATTTTGTAGAATTTTCGATTGTGCAGAATAGTGATCGAAGCTCTAACGCCACTCGATCGAACCTCGCACACAAAAATGTATAAAAATAGCGCTCGATCCAGGCTCTTTTGTAGAATAGCTAAAAGGTCTATTGCAGAAAGTTCCATTTAGGTAATTTACTTGATGAACAGGGTAACAACATTTTAAACATTTAATTTAAAGACTTGCAAAGATTAGACACCAATGCTTGAATTAATTCAGTTGTCAATTGCTGCTTTTTCACTGCAAATGCAAATGCAAATGCAAGAAAACATTTCTGATTGGCTATTTGCGAACACATACGTAAACAAGTGGTAGCTTTTGCCTTTACTGTTGTTTACTTTCGGATCTGATCTGATAATTAGCTATAAAAATTGTTAGTCATTTCGTTACCTACAGCTATTGTTAAGCTCCTTGCAATCTACAAACTTTTCAGCTTTCTAAACAATTAAAAGATATTTCCCCTGGTTCCACAGTGGCCCAAATGATTATAACATTCATTGGAAGTTTCAAACACGTTCCCGCATTTCCAGCAGATATGGGCACCACACCGGCATGCGACATGCAAACATCCCATGTTTTTCTCAATAAGTTGCTTGCATTTTTGGCATTGTTTCCATCCTTGCCTTGTGCCAAATTCGAGGAGCTGCTTATCGTCTCCTTCACAGAGATGGCCGTCTTGTGCGTCAGCATGGCAAACAGTGCAAGTCTTTTTGCCGCACAACGCACAAAAGAACACTTTGGCGTCTTTTGAAACCCTGTAAATCATGCTGCAGTTAGCTGTCGGGCAGTACTTGAAGCAGTTGGGGTTTTTTGTGACCAAGGCAGAGATTGCAGCTTTGGTCATTTTATCACGTCTTTCCTTCGCGTTTCCAGTCAGCAAATCCAGATCCTTGAGAACTAGTTTCTTCTCGCAGCCATCCTTACAACAAGTGACGGGAAACGTTTTGTCACGTGTGCAAGATTCCAGGAACCGATCCAAGCAGGAGGAACAATAGACATGTCCACATGTTTGTAAACGGTACTGTTTTTCATCGGGCTCACAGAAGCAGATGTTGCACTCTTCAGAATCTTCATCAACAGCATGATCATTTGCCTGCCCTCTTGATCTTCTCAATTTTGCTTCGCATTGGTCAATCAAACACTTGATGTGTTGTTGTAGTCGCTCAGGCCCAGTTATTAGAACTGTGTGTTGTCGTAGATTGATCTGTGAAATACAACAGAAAACGATCTATGCGTCATCAAGTCTAGCCTGCGTACAGACTATACCCAAGGAAAAGGTATAGTCTGTGCAACACCGGTCACTTTGTGTAGTGCGTGCTTCAGCATTTATTACGCAATAGTGATAACAAAGAAAACGTATTGTTGTAGCAGCCAACAAAATCACGTTCCCGGGAAACGAGGAAGCAATCAGATTTGAGAACGGTCATCATGTGATTAAATCTCAGATTTCACTTTGTCCTCCAGCAAACTTCATTAGCAACACAATACTCTGGAATTTTAACTACCCTACTGCAGACAATAACCAGACGCTAAGAAGAAAGGGCCATTCAAACTGCCATTGAAATGAAATGCTGACTCACACAATACACGATATTGAACGGCGTTGCGCAGACTATACCGTTTTGATTCTTAGTTAGGTATTGTCTGCACGCAGGCTACATCGAGTCATACAAAAGAAGATTTGTGTACACTTTGTCTAAGAGCTTGGAATAGCATCCAACAACCTATCAGAGATACCGAATCCATTGTACGATNAACACAATACTCTGGAATTTTAACTACCCTACTGCAGACAATAACCAGACGCTAAGAAGAAAGGGCCATTCAAACTGCCATTGAAATGAAATGCTGACTCACACAATACACGATATTGAACGGCGTTGCGCAGACTATACCGTTTTGATTCTTAGTTAGGTATTGTCTGCACGCAGGCTACATCGAGTCATACAAAAGAAGATTTGTGTACACTTTGTCTAAGAGCTTGGAATAGCATCCAACAACCTATCAGAGATACCGAATCCATTGTACGATTCAAAAAGAGCTTAAATCTCACCTTTTGAGCTAACAGAAACTAGTTTTTGCACAAATCCGTGGAAGATCAGTACCTTGGGACAGCATGTTTTTAAATCTATAGAGTTTATCCTTCTAACTTTTTATTGTAATTTACTTAATAAGATGCAAGGAAAAGGATGAAAATGTCTTTGCATAGTCAAGGTTATGCGATTGATCTTACGTTAGGAATTTGGAAGGATTTGGTTCCATGGTTATTTATTTATTTTAAAACGTAAAAGCGTAAACCTTTGAAACTTTTGCATCGGGTTTGGAAATAATGACGAGACGAGAAAGAAAATTTCTCATAAATGTTTTCTCATTTTATCACGTTATTGCGTGATGATTTGAGTACTCTTCTTAAAGTCAGCCATTCTGCTTCTGGAAGATCGATTCAACAAAAATGCAAAATAGAGCCTTGAAAGAATGTGTGTACCCAAGTACCTGGTGCTTCAAAAACTTGATACGTTTGAAAATTCTCGTGATATAGAGAATTGACGAATGCATGATTTGATGAAGGAATGTGGTCTTTTTGGAAGATTTCAATATTTAGGATTTTCTTAAAATCTTATTTCCTAATTATGCCTCTTAGCCATCAACCAGCGCTCAATTTAATCCAAGCATTCTGCAGTATCATTTTGTGCAATGCAAATTTAATACAATTTGATGCATGTTTCAACATGGTGCACGCCATGCATCGGTTGTGGGTCATAGAGGTATTAAAGAATAATTGCCAGCGGGTCCTTTGCGGGCATGCTGAAATTTCAGACTGTCGGAAAATCAAAGATGGCCCAAGCGAAAACCATGGACCTACACTGCAGTAGTTCTGATAGGACGTTTTACTTGAGTTCTATTACTGCACTGTAGATCTATAGCTTCCGTTTGGCCCAAATTTGATCTTGAGACCGTCTCGAATTGTAGCGTTCCCGCACAGGACCCTCTGCGACAATGGCTCTTCAATATTACCTGTATCGTGCCAGCATCTTTAGTTGGCAATGCCTTGTGCATTTCTGCTCCATATTCTGTCATCAATGCTTTCAGCAGCCCTGAACTTCTTCCATTCCCACGCAGACTCACTTTAACAGTCGAGTTCAGTGACAGCTCTGTGTAAATTCCCCTCAAAGCATCCCCTAATACTTTCTTCATCTCAGGCCTACCATACACGCTAAATCTTTCGGTGCGACTGTCGTAATCTATCTTGGTATTTGGAATTCTCTTCTCAAGAAATCGGATCCTCTCCTTCATGACTTCGAAGCAGTTTTGCGATACTTGAATATCCTCGATGACTTCTCCATCCATTATCTGCTTCAAACGACCCCGGAATTCGTTGTACATGAAAGTGTTGTCACCTGACAAAATAACCATCTTTGATGTTCTGGATTTGGTATCTGATACCTCGATCTTCGCCTTGTAATCTTTTGCAACTTCGCTGAGCATCTTTAGTTCATCGGACAGGCAGTCAAACACCTCATTCTTGCAGAAAAGTTGGGTTTTCGTGAGGATTACTGCTTTATTGCTTTGTGTACCTAGAAGGTCAGAAAGAGAATGATGAGCGATTCAAAATAGGATCCTATGCCATCCTTAGCTCAATCAGGCCAGTAAGCTTTCGACCTGATCTGTATATTTCCCAGGGGGGGGGGGGGCATTGTGATCGATCATCAAGATTTTGGAATAAGGAACGGAATCGACGCTTGCGATTTTGGGGTAAAGAACGGTATCCATATCCATTTGATAATGGTGGACAGCGTGGAGGTCGAATCTTGACAAACTTTAAAAGGAAATGTGTAAAATGTAATTGCCCCATTCTTTGAACTGAATGATGGAAGGGAACTTCATGTAATTTACTAGATTTATGACTTTTCATCTCTTATTTCCCTGCGTTCTTTGATTTGCTGATATCACTTGGTAAATAGGGACTCATACCATTATTCTTATAAAGTGGGCCCCCTTTAGGCCCATATGGAGTGGTTCCGTATTTACCAATTAAACTGCAAGATTTTAGTTTTCAACCAATAAGGAGGCGCTATTTAGACAGTTGTTTTTGTTGCATACAAACAACAGCTGCGATTTATCTATTTTGTTTCTACAAAGGAAGATTGCTGCTTGAAGGTTTGTGTTTTGCGGNTGCCCCATTCTTTGAACTGAATGATCGAAGGGAACTTCATGTAATTTACTAGATTTATGACTTTTCATCTCTTATTTCCCCGCGTTCTTTGATTTGCTGATATCACTTGGTAAATAGGGACTCATACCATTATTCTTATAAAGTGGGCCCCCTTTTGGCCCATATGGAGTGGTTCCGTATTTACCAATCAAACTGCAAGATTTTAGTTTTCAACCAATAAGGAGGCGCTATTTAGACAGTTGTTTTTGTTGCATACAAACAACTGTTGATACGGCCTAGAGTTCTCGTAGCTGCGATTTATCTATTTTGTTTCTACAAAGGAAGATTGCTGCTTGAAAGGTTTGTGTTTTGCGATGAGTAGGTCAGGAAAACATTGTCGTTTGCACTAAAAGTTTTCTTTTCAATGTTGAAACTCTTTAAACCAGACTTTGACGCGATTTTGTTGAGTGTACGAGAACCTCCGCTAGTTTAGGCATTTTGAAACAGGGGGCCCACTTATAAGAGTAATGGGACGAGTCCCTATTGAGCAAGTGATTTTAGCAAATCAAAGAATGCAGGGAAACAAGGGACGAAAAGTCATAAGTCTAGTAAGTTACCACAATTCCAGAGAGAGAATTTTTGATATCATTATTATTTTCAGAAATACAACATTTTTCACTTTTACGAAAGGATGTACGAGAGGAGGTACCGTATCGGAAGCTTCGACAAACATTAAAGGCTCCATACATTGTAAACTGATTGAGGAAAATAATCAATGTGACCAACACGAGAAATATTCCGTTGTTGAAGGCCTACAAGAATGTAGCAAGCAAAAGTCTGTAGCTTTTATGTATTACGATTTAGCAATTTGATAGCGTCGCAACTTCGGAGCGAGCGGAAATTTTTGAAATGCTGTAATTTTGAAAATAATGATCATGTCAAAAAATTTCTCGATGGGATTATGGTAAATTACATGGCGTTCCCTTTGATCAATTCAGTTGAAAAAACGGAGAAATAACATTTTACACGAATGATTTTACATGTTCGCAAAGATTGGAGCCCTATGCTCTGTTGAATGAAACTTTGGAAATATTTGGTCAATAATTTTAGGTCTGTTTCCAAGAGCATAGGGCCCAAATTGTTCAAATCTTTAAAAAGGTGGGTGTAAAATTCGATGACATCTTCATGGGAACTTATGGTACTTTGCTGTAAATCTGCCGCGGAAATTTTTTGATATCTTGATTATTTTTCAAAATGGTGGTAATTTGATCCTTTTTGGAAGAATTCATTGAACATTTTGAACAAATTTCAATGATCGTAAATCCTAAACCAATAGAGGAAAAAATATTATAACTCTGTATCAGAAATCTGTAGCTTTTCTGGTTTAGGATTTAGAAATTTGATGACGTCATAGCCCCAATTTTAATGAATGCCACCATATTGAAAAAAATCAAGATATCAAAAAATTTCCATGGCAGATTTAGAGCAAAGTACCATAAGTTCCTATGAAGCCATTTAATTCAAAGAAAACTGTAATAGAATTTTACACCGACCTTTTTAAAGATTTGAGCCTTATGTTGTTTCCAACGATCTGGAGTTGAAGGTTTGTATAGAATTGCTTCTATTTCTGAGGACGATGTGATTGATTTGAACAAACTAAATTTTTGTATCTAAGGTGATATGTAAGCTACATAAGGGTGATAGGTTATAGGCAGCTGAAAATGATTGGAAACTTTTGGCTCTCATACTTCACAACCTTGAACCAGTTGAAACTTAAGATTGCTGCAGTTATCAAGGTATAAAGATGTCTTCACACCGATCTCCAGTAGATGATTAACTGGGCGATCGTCATAAAAATTCACTTCGACACATGCGCAGTTGAACATTTCTGACCTCTGAATCGAGAAAAATTTGCTGCTTGAAGAGTAGATATGGCTTTTTCGCCAATAGAATAGCAGGATTTCTCCAGCCTCACTGAAGTTTTCGAAATTTTGGGAGAGGTAACCGTGACGAGAGCAACAATAGTGGAGATCGAAACAGCGCGTTCGCTGCATATTTCTATTCCGATCGTCGAACAGGTCGTCTAGAGGAGATCGGCCTTCAGAGAGAATTTAGAGAAAGTACTAGCCTGCGAAAGTACCTACTATAAAGAGATTCTTACCGATTCTGATGTCATCATTCAATCGATGTACTGCCCGCTCTGCATGCTCAAAATTTTTGAATGACAGCCTCGCTTTGGACGTGACTGTTGTTTGCTTCTGAATTGGAAACATAAAAATTGACACTAGCTCAAGATCGCTCAGAATTCTCTTCAGCTGCTGTTCGAAGTCACACTGCTCTTTCACAAGATCAGTTTCACCCACCTTCTCATACACAATATATGCATCTTCAAACGGGGTACTATTCTCTTCTGCCTGCTCCAAGTTTTCTTCATTCATTACAGGAAGGGGGTTAACTCGTTTCTCCACCAGTCGTTTAAACTCATCGTTGTTTAAATCTCTGTTAATTCCTCTCGCAAAAACGTTCTTCGGGTCTCTCTTGTCGAGACTGAAAACCCCGGAGAGTTCCCCGTGTCCATAATGCAGAGATTGCAGACACCTTATAGCATCTGCTTCAGATTTACACTTTATGTTTCCCATGCCACGTGACTTGCGCCTTGACCATGTGACTGCTACTGTAACAAGTGATTGGCTATCCCTTGCTCCTTTACTTGGTTTGACAATTGACTTAGCATTGACTTGAGCACCGTTAAATTCGAACATGATCTTTCTCAGGGCGTCGTTGACTCCTGTGAGCTGGGTAAATGTAGCCGTTCCCCATTTAAAGTTAGATGACTGCCAGTCATTGGGCAACTTGTTTAAGCATATGTCGCTTAATGTTTCGATCGTCGTGAGTGCAGATTGTACTTCCACATTGACATCTTCCAGCTCTTGTATTGTTGAGGGGTAACCTGTTAGTCTCCTTACATATATTTCAATCTCCAATGATTCTGAGGGCAGTAGTAACTCTTGAACTTGGAGACCTGGCGCAATAACAACTCGATATCCTGTAAGATTTTCTCCGATACTCTCTTGTCTCGTTTCCTTCTCAAGAGTGCTTATTTGCTGCCGGATGTATGTACTCAGTATTTGCGTAGCTCTCTCCTTACGGGGTTCTGTCGTGTAGACGACCACGGTCCCTTTTTCAACGCTCACTTCGATCAAGCCAGGGAATGTGCTTCCATCTTTTATTTCATTTTGTAGCCTCTTAAGTGTCTCTCCGCGTTTGCCAATCACAGCTCTGGTGACAATGGATCCAAAATTTTGGAATTTCGTTGCTGAGATTTGCATCTGCCTGACTTCAGCGAAGTTGATTCGATGATTTGGGTGTGGACATAGGGATAAAAGAGAGTTCATTTTCACGGGGGTGATGCCAACGATGTAACTTGCAGAAGTCTTGAGAACATCTTGAAAGACAACAAACTGTGGCTCCATCGCGAGACTGCAGAGCACTGAGGATGGATGAATGATAAACAGCTCCTTGTGCTTAGGGCTTATGTATCCGATTCGCCCATGCCCTGTGAAACATCCGATGTTGTCGTAGAATGTAGAGACGATTAGATCTGTAAGAACACAACGTTTTTCTTCTGCTGATAGTTCCTTTCCCCGGGGACTCCTTGCATCGGTCGCCTTCAAGGCATGGTAAATTTCGCCTTGCAGCTCCTTGATTGATCTCATTGTTTTCGCATTTATGAAATGCTTGACGCACCATTCATTTTTCTTCTTCTTTTCGTGTACCTTGTCCCATTCTTGAAACACATCGAGGATACTGAACAGGTCTCCATCTTCGTTTGCAAACTTCATCTTCGCTTCATCTGCTGCTTTCTTCTCGTCGTCATCACCAATTCTGATGTGAACGCTCGACGAATATACCATAATCGCTGTCATGGCAACTGCCTCGATGGTGCATCCTGCTTCAGTTCCAAGCAAAACGATTCTTGCACCTCTTGGCTCCAAAGGAAGCTTTGCCATGTCTTTTCCTTGCTGAGTCAGACGGCAACTGCCGGGTTGGTGCCCAAGGTGCCGGATTGCCCCTAGCATTTGCANATAGTTCCTTTCCCCGGGGACTCCTTGCATCGGTCGCCTTCAAGGCATGGTAAATTTCGCCTTGCAGCTCCTTGATTGATCTCATTGTTTTCGCATTTATGAAATGCTTGACGCACCATTCATTTTTCTTCTTCTTTTCGTGTACCTTGTCCCATTCTTGAAACACATCGAGGATACTGAACAGGTCTCCATCTTCGTTTGCAAACTTCATCTTCGCTTCATCTGCTGCTTTCTTCTCGTCGTCATCACCAATTCTGATGTGAACGCTCGACGAATATACCATAATCGCTGTCATGGTAACTGCCTCGATGGTGCATCCTGCTTCAGTTCCAAGCAAAACGATTCTTGCACCTCTTGGCTCCAAAGGAAGCTTTGCCATGTCTTTTCCTTGCTGAGTCAGACGGCAACTGCCGGGTTGGTGCCCAAGGTGCCGGATTGCCCCTAGCATTTGCAGTGTCTTGATTGAATTTGTCAATGCATCGCGATCAGGGGGCTCAATGAAATCAAATGACATCACATCGGGTACGCCAAGGGCCATGAGACTCAATACTGCAGAACCAAGGTGCATCTTTTTTATCTCAGGTTCGTTGCTCTCTTCCAACGCATCATAATCCTCCTTGCTATATAAGCGAATGCAAATGCCAGGCCCTGTTCGTCCTGCTCTTCCCTTTCTTTGTATAGCAGAGCTCTTGCTGATCATTTTTACATCCAGGTAGTTCAGTCCCTTCTTTGCATCATAAAACCTTTCCTTTACCATTCCGCTGTCTATTACAAACTTTATACCTGACGAGGAAAAATATATGTCATCATATCATAATTTGGACATTCAAATTCATAGTCCTCCCCTTATTGCCTCTTTATTACAGAGACAAATTTAAAGGGGCTCCGTCGTCAAAATGTAAACAAAACGATGATTTTTGCAGTTTTTTGAAAGGTGATATCACATAGAATTTGCATATTTTTTTCAAAATGAAAGTTGCTGTTTGGACATAAATCTTCGTACTTCACTGAGGAACAAACCAAATATTCATATCTTCTACGATTGCTCCGATATAAGTGGATTTTTAAAGTAAATGAA
Organism: Aurelia aurita complex sp. Pacific; assembly: GCA_004194395.1. NCBI lineage: Eukaryota > Metazoa > Cnidaria > Scyphozoa > Semaeostomeae > Ulmaridae > Aurelia > Aurelia aurita complex sp. Pacific. Next base: position 119,789 of record REGL01000916.1, read on the forward strand.
CGGTTATATAGCGACACAATCTAAACATAGCACAAAAGAACGGCAGGCGCCACTAATCCTCCTTTTGTTTTCATCGATTAAGAACATCAAATACAATAGGTTATATTTAGATGGACCCAGCCCCCCTAGCTAAGTTGCTTTTAACCCCGTTGATTTACTTTAACGGTCACTTTTGGTGGCTTGGGTGAAGCTACCAAACAAACCGCAGAAAACAATGGAGAACAATGGATAATTGGTGACACGTGCGAGTTTACGGATTTGTTTATTGTTTGGCGACGGAGCCCCTTTAAAGACAAATGACGGAGATATAAGGTGACTTAAATCAGGGGCCTGGGCAATCTAAATATAAACTATTGAATTTCATTGTATTTGATGATATCGAGAGATTCGCAAATCAATTAGACAAATGAAAGCACTAAGCCATCTTTTGTTCTATTTTTAAACTAGACGGGGACTAGACGCTATATATCCGTCATTTGTCTTTAAAGCCTGGTTTCCATTAAATCGCAAAGTGTCGCAAGTGTCGCAGAATTTGGTTCTGCAACACATTGCAACGAATGGAAACTGCTGTACTAAAATGCTGCGACACCCTGCGACACTCTGCGATCGGTGTCACAGAGCTAAAAAAATGTCTATCTCTGCGACACTTTGCGACACTCTGCGACACTACGATCAATGGAATCATCTGTCCTAAAGTTCTGCGATCAATTGCGATCGCAGAACAAAAGAGTCACGTGATAATGATCTGTTTCCAAAATTCCCTCCTTATTGTCTTTGAAACATGGCACCGAAATTCTGCAACACTCTGCGACCAATGGAAACGTCCTGTCGAAGAGAGTCGCAGAGTTCAGCAAACTAAAATTCTGCGACACTTGCAACACTTTACGATTTAATCGAAACCAGGCTTAATGCTACCTTTATGAAGAAAACATCAACCGGCCACAGGAGTGAAGTTTTGAAATAGTCTCTCAGCTGAGTCTGAGATAGAATTTGCTCCAAGTCCATTTTATGAAGTCTGTATAACCAACCCCTTTCCTATACTAGTCTTTTGGGATCAGCTATTCCAACTTTCCGTAATTGAATACGGTTACTTTATTTTGCTTTGTTTTCATTTGTTAATTTCTTCCTTGATTGCGTGATCGATAAAGCAAACTTTTTGGAGGCAAAATCTTTGTTTTCCAGTCCTTCAAATGGCTGCATAACGGTTGAAATATTTGGGAGTCGAAGGGCTAACAACGGTCAAAGTCGACACCATTTTAGTTCGGCTGTCCGACTACTTTCGTTATGGGAGTGTAGTCAGTGGCGTAACGGAGACACTCGGGGCCCGTAGGAGTTTGGTAAGATGGGGCCCTTATGTAGGAAGAGGGTTCGGGGTGGTGGGTAAATTTTTGAAACCATAATCCACGTTATGTTGAAAAGAAAGTTTTTACATAGAAAAAATCAAAACAGTAATTTTAGCATATTTATGTGAATTGCGTTTAAAAAAGCTAAGTAGTTTACAAAACAAATTGTTGCTCTTTGGTATGGAATTATATGCTATCTAATATTTTTCTTGAAGAAATAAGGCAATATTCAAAGATTCGGACGGTACTGTTGTGCTGTTTGATGAAGATTACTTTGAACACACAAAAATGTTACTAAAAATATCCTCCATCGTAGTGGAGGTTCTTTGGCTTAAAACCTATGGTTAAAGCTTCTGCAGATAATAGTAGTGCAATAGGTGCAGTAAATTTAGTGCAGACTAAGTGTTTTCTCTTTATACCTGAAAGCTATCCATGCGAATACACACGATAGTTTATAAACAGAATTTTAGTAAACATAGTGCAAAATCACAGTATGCTATTAGGTGCTCTTGGTCACAAGTATAAAGTTTTGAGACAAATCATAGGGAATGAACGAAAACAGAATGAAAGTCCAGTGACTGGTTAGAAAGTGCTTTTGGAATGGCCTAAGGAAGACTTTTAGCACAGTATGACCAAAAAGCACACAATACGAACAATTTGTTGGGGGCCCCCTTTGGTCGGGGACCCTTAGTTCTTGAACTAAGGTAGCCTAAACTGCGTTACGCTACTGAGTGTAGTTCTAACTTTTTAAATGTGTTGGTACACCAATTCCAATCTTATCTTACCGGAGGGCCCCTGTGCTGAAGTGTTATCCTCCCGGTGAATAGATAAATGAAACTGGAAATAAAATGAAGAAATCCTGATAGCTCATCTTGCTGGCCGTTTTACCGTGTGTTCTCTATTGACATATTAGGCAAGGGGAAAAAACTGGGCTTTTGTGCACAGGTGGCAGTGTATGGTTGTAAAATTAATAACAGTAATTCTTATACAAACTTCGGTCTCTTCTCAGTTCCTCCTGTCTTCTCATCCCTCCAACAAAATATTAGGCCCGCATCAGTCGCGCTAGTCCCCAAATTTGGGCAAATGATAGGCCTAATATTTTGACGGAGGGATGGAAAAACAGGTACACCTTAGAAAGAAGGTTCCGTGATAAGTACAGGGTGTCCCGAAAAACCATGTCCACCGTTTTAATGGTTGCTGCAGAGCAGACATGAATCCCATTTCCCTCTTTTTGAGATTTTGCAACAGAAGAGGTTCCAACTTAGCCTTTGAGACCTACACGCATAAATTGAACGAGTAGTTTCTGATTTAAGCAGCAATACAGCCAAGTTACTTTTTGCCTCAAAACCAGAGGATTTAGTGTTATAATTGAATGTCAAAATCAAAGAAACTGAGTGAGCAGTCATCAAGTTAAATTGCATTTGTCATTCATCAACTATCAGTCATAAGATCTTAACGTTTTTCAAGATGAATTTCTGCAAATTGAATTGGAGTACCTCGAAATTCTTCAATGGTAAGAGTACCTTGGGACATGCCGCCCTCAAGAGTATATTTTTTCAGAATTTTAGTCTAGCCTAGGGTATACCTTCTGCCGATTTTAGCATGGGCCAAATGAAAATGGGGGTCCTGTGACGAATAGACTGGAAGCGTTTCTAGACACGCCCATCGCCCTTTGGATAACGCCAGGAGGGTGCTCCCATTATGGCCTAACAGGGGGTCCAATCGGTTTGAGGGTCTTACGAAATGGCTATCAAATGGCCCTATTTGTCAAACACATACCATTAATTGGGGGTATTCCATGATTCCTGGCCAGTTATAAGATTTCAACTCAGTAGGCTTCTCCGCATGGCAATACAGTATGGTCGTTGCAGCAATAATTATCAATGAATTTTGAAGCTTTCTTGCTTGGTTCAGTAAGTTTTTACAATAGAAAATTTTGAAAAACTGCATAAAATTTTCACTACTAGATGCTACCAAATGGCTCTATTTTAGGTCCACGAACTACCATTTGGGGGTTCCTGTAAAAAGGTCCTACCATTTGAGGGTATTTTTCAAAAGTTTCCTTTGGCCCTCTTTAACCTTAACTGGAACCCCTGTCACACCACAATTGAAGTACTTCCCGGAGGGAAATGCCCTTTTCGTGGCTAAGAAACGCCCTCATTTGTCCTCACCATTGGGTCTGAAAATAACCCTTTTATTTTAGGATTGGGTCATAACTGAAATCCTTGCAGCGTACACATGTGACCCAAC
>REGL01000917.1:34019-48416 GCA_004194395.1 Aurelia aurita complex sp. Pacific
CTGCATCACTAAAAATTGGCAAACATCCCGCGCTTTTCTGACTTACCCAGTAGGATCACAAAAGAAGTAGCTGTGGCCTAGAATACAGTTCAGTCGGATCAAATCAATGATAACCACACCAAATCTACACGATATCTAATTTTAGTTTCACATACATGAGACATCATAGATGCAATAATAACAAATAGAGGTCATAAGAATTAAATTTGGTTTTTAGGAATTATAATTGGTAAAACAGACATGATAGAGTATTAAAAAATGCGTAGAAATCGATTGAAAATGGATTTACTTAATGATAAGTAAAACCAGCTATTATACAAAGTATTTCATTTCAAAATAATCCGTTTTCTGAATTATTCATGCTGAGCGAAGGCTAAAAAGTTGACCAGTCTTTAAAAGTTGACCCGTCTTAAATTTAGGAGTTTTAAATCCTTTCGAATGCTTCGTAGGATACTAAGCTTGAAAATCAGTTCACGTAACGGCATTTTTTTATATATTCAATATAAAAATTTACAAGAAAGACTATAATTACAAATTACTTAACTACATAACTTAGATGATAACCCGGGAAGCAAGAACCAGTGACTATCCCAGGGTCATGACATAGAACACTAAACTAAATTACATCTAAATATACAATTACGAAAAGCTACATATAAACGATGTTTACTTAGACTTATTACATTTCGTCGTAAATTTCGCTCGTCTTTCATTTTAACTTTAACCTTTTCGCTGTTTGAGCGAGCAGTTACATAACGGCATCATTATGCTGAAATTTTCGCTTGACACTGGTCAAAGCAAATCGCTAGATAAGATCACAAAGACAAGAAAAGATTTCCTGTAGTGCCACTAGAAATATCCGGTGCGTCAAAAAAATTTCAGGCGTTTGAAAAACATACCGGGTGATCCAAAGAATTTCACGAGCTAGATCATAACTCGCTGAAGTCAAAAGTTATTGACAAATGCTTTCAGGACCGTCGAGAGGGGGGTTGGAGGGGGTAAAAGGTCCGGGGCCCGGGCCTCGAAGGGGCCCGTAAAAATATCGTTCGACAAAAATTAGTTATTGCTGTAAAATCTCCTTACAGCAACTTTTATGTCAACCTAGCTGCCGTCCTTAAAACATAGACATAGAAAATTATTTTCTTATGTGGCTATGTTTAAAAGTTTTTGTGTCCGTACCTTTTACGAGGTGACTTTGGCAAAGTCACCTCGTAAGAGCGAATCTTTTCATTGTTTACCGTAAATACCGCTTCTTTGATAACTTTTTCATGGAATATCTAAACAATTTTTTCTAAAGTAGATTTCTTAAAAAGGGCGTTTCCCTCATTCTCCGAGAGTCTGAAGGGCGTGGTCCCAGAAAATTTTCTTGGGGGCTTCGGCCCCCAAGCCCCCCCCTCGAGGCCCGATCCTAAGGCTCGGTCCAGGGCCCGAGCTGGCTCTCGACGGCCCTGTGTTTGGGTGTTATTAAAATACTTACTGCTCAGCTTCTGAAGCAAATAAATAAAATGTCCGAGGTAGATGTGTAGATATATTCTTCTTCTTTCGATATATGCTCATGTTTGCTCTTAAAAACAATTTCTGGAACGCACAACGATCGCGCTAGCTACCTGGGTTTCAGAGAAAGTTTTGCGGCTTTGTTTGTTTTTGAATTACTGGTTGAGGGAATTTCCTTTGCCTGCGATCGCAAATCGCTTTGAATTCAGGTGTCAACAAAAGCAACTCATGCTATTGTCTTACAAAATCTGTCCTTGTTCCTTGGCAGGCTTGTATAAAACAAGGTTGTGCAAGGCTCAGGTCTCCCATATGATACAGCCAATTAATACCTTTGATAATAGGTGGCACACCTTTGAAAACAGATTGCAGGGGAAATTTCTTTACACAAATTATGTACTTTTACGATGTGACAAAGAGATTTGCAATTCTTGAGAAAGGTTTTGTTTTCTCTTTATTTTGCTACGATAGAATGCCTTCAGGAGTGTGCAATCTATTCTCAAAGGTATCATTTGCTCTGTCATATGGGAGACCTAAGTCTTGCAAAACCTTTTGTTTTATGCAAGCCTTCCAAGACTTCCAAGGTGTTTGCAACAAGAAAATCTTGCATCGAAGGTAGTTGGACGGTTTGCTGCAGAGGCTGTGAAATCTTATCACATCTAATCGAAATTATTGATGATAAAATGGTGGAAAGAAGCTGGATTTTGTGGTGACCTTACTCGAAAATTTATCCGCTTGTTATTACTGCGAAAGAGACATATATAATGCCGATTATTGGGATTCTGCTGCGGGTGAAGGTAGGCCCACTATCATAATCTTACAAAGAGCTTTGATGTGGATTACCAAAACCTAGGCGTGAAATATTTTACCAATACAATATCTCTTGTATCATCATCCGCAAAATTTCATATAAAACATGAATATAGTGGAGCCTTATCTGACATATTACTCCGTGTATAGGGGCCGCGAAAATTGGATATCACAGTCTGGGTTTCAAATATTCTGCTGGGTAGCCGAGGTTCAATATTTGCCAGCAATGTTCCAAATCTTTATCTCGGCGTAAAAAGGTGGGTGTGAAATTCAATGACCTATTTCTTTTGATTGAATGGCTTGAAAGAAACTTTAGATATTTATCTATAATTCTACCGTTGGACTTTTTTTTAGAAATTTTGAATATTTTTGAAAATTACAGCGTATCTTACATTTCAACTCATTTGAGGATGTGACATCATCAAATTTCTAAATCATAAACCAGATGAGTGACAGAATTTTACTTGATACCATTTTGTAGGCATTCATAAACTATGGTTTTTTTCGAAATTATTTCATGTTACGTCAAACATTTTAGAAATTACGATGGTTTTAAGTTTTTTTGAAAATTTTTCTTGAATTCTTGAAAAAGAAGAAAAACACTCCAATTCTGCAAATATTGAAGATTTCGGAAAATTCCAACGGTAGAATTATAGCAAAATAGCTAAAGTTTCCTTGCAGTCATTCAGTTCAAAGAAATAGGTCACTCAATTTTCCACCAGCCTTTTTAAAGATTTGAAACCTATGCTATATTTGCCACATCAACAGTCAATCAACTGCAAAGTTTTGGTTTCAAATTACATGATAAATTTTGAGCTTTGGCTGAAATTTCAGGCTCTGCCCCGGCTGGATGATTAATTCCATCGAATTTCTTGACAAAATTGTTATTCCTTATGGTTTGGGGCCAATGTAAAGTCGGGCTTAACTTTTCATGTGATGAAAGACACTTCAACTTGATTAATCAAGATGAAATTTCAGCCCTAGCAGATACAACGCCAATTTTGGAATACCCTGAAGCATTTTCTATGCCTGAAAAATCTCTTAGGTTGTCCCTCAATAGACCTTTTAGCCATTCTACAAAGAGCCAGGGGCGTAGGGCTTCAATCACTATTGTGCACATTCGAAAATCCTACAATATGTATAAAAATAAAATTCGATCCAGACTCTTCTTTTAGGATGGCCAAAAAGTATAAATATATACCGGGTGTCCCAAAAATGTACTCCCGTTTGAAAAATCACCAACATTTGATTACATGTCCGATCTTCAATTTTCTTCTTTTGCCAAGTAGATCAAGGACCAAATTTTTTCTCCAGACATAGCTGATCTTGTAATTGGTTTAAGATTAGCAAATCTAGCTATTTTTAGGGCTACCTGGTTTTGAATCATATTGCAAAGAAGCATTCATGCTTGCCAAATCAATTTCTTTGTGCATATAAAGCTTCTAGTTTGGTCATAAATGACAGAAAGAAATGCACACTATCATTGGAGACTTCGATGATGATGAAATATCTGACAATTTTGACTGTTAGGCAGGATTGAGCATTTTGCCTAAAAAGTATAGCTCAAAATAAGGTTTTTCAACGTGTAATTTTTCTACCTCGTTGCATCAAAAGCAACCATTTTAGCATCTATAAATATTTTTGGGTCTTTGACAAAACAAGTCAAAAAGAAAATTTTATCAAAGGCTTGATAATCAATTTTTGGTGATCTTTTAAACAGGAGTACTTTTTTGGGGGACACCCGGTAGCTCTGTTAAAAACGTCCTTGATTCAAAGAAAGTAATACCCATGAGGATGCTAATCTTCCATTTTCATTCCATTTTTCTTCATCTCTGCTTCAAGTTCTTCTAATAATAATCGTGCATTGTGATGACTTGGTGCGACCTTTTTATATAGAGCACGAGCAGCATGCCAATCCTTCTCTACACCTAAGCCATGATAGTACATGTTGCCAAGGTTAACCTGCAGCAATAAATGAAGTGGAGGTAAGCAGGCCTGCATAAATATGGGAACGTGGGAACAAAGTTCCCAGGCAGCTTTTTCCAAAGCAATATTTTGCAGGCAGTTTTTCTAAAAAAGTTTTTGATGAAATGTAATTGCAGTAAGATGATGAATAATAGCAAACAAATGGTACAAATTGCTCATGTTCTGATGTTGAATATGTGATTAATCGTTTCGTTGCTCCATGTATAAAAACTGTTTGATACCTGCATTATTACTGGTTCTGGTAATAGACTTTTCTACCCTAGCTGTACAAAATTGATATGCAGGCAGGTTTTCAGAGAATTTCTACCGCTCCCAGGCAGGTTTGAACATTATGCACGCCTGGAGGTAAGACTCGTTGTTTTCCATTCAACTGTTAGTATTCAAAGCTCGTGCGTGCTCATGAACAAACTCGTGCTATTGTCTTACCAAATCTGTCCTTGTTATTTACTATACCAACGAATAACTAAACTACAAGGAAATAAGACAATATTACAGAACATTAATACATTGATACAGGAAATTAATACAATATACAAATACAAACAGAGAAACAAGATCAATTGTATGGAGGGAATTACTTAAAGGAGGAGCTCTCCCAATACGTAAACTAATCGAGGAGAGAGTCCCTGCCTCCATCCTACAATAATTTCAAATGATTTTTTTAAATGATTCTAAGAAATAGACGCATTTGCTTTTCATACAATAAAACAGGAATTGTGTAAGAATCAAAAATGTCTTAGAGAAATTGTTTCACCTTGTTCAGTAAGTAAATTTTCAGTTGATTTTTGAGGATATTTTCGATGGAACATTTCGGAGCTCCACAGGTTCCACGTTCCTATTCCAAAGTTTAGCACCACCAAGATATCAAATTGACCATTACGATTGATTATTCAAAGAGTAGCCTGTGTTCCAGACCACTTAGGAGGGAAAGTTTCCTTTGCAAGTGGTCTGGAACACAGGCTATCAAAGATATGAATAATTTGCTCTTGCTCGTTTGTAATACCGGGTGACCCAGAAAACAGTGACCCAACGCAATCTGTTACAGAAAATTAAGTAAGTGGCCGATTGAAATATTTCAAACGTTGTTGTGTCGCTAAAAGACTAGCCTATGCTATAAGTATTTTTCGCAAATTTTTTCGGCACAGTAAATTTCCAAAATTAAGGATTTCAAGGAAATGGGCATGCCTGAAATCCTCAAAAAGTCGTCAAAAACAGGGGATTGATTTACAGCCATTTCAGATCTTCAAAACAACGACAAGCGTGTTTCATTTCAACCTTGGAATAGGCAACCCAGTCGGAAGTCTTCAGAGCAAGTTTCTAGTCCCTTGGTACTTAAAAAAAAAAAAAAAAAAAAAAAAAAAACATGATTCTGGGCCCGTTTTGAAGGTTTTTTGAAGAGGCTTTCTGGAGAAAATCCCTCATGATTTCAGAATGGAGTGGCCGATTTCAGTCAGGTAAATTTTATAGTAGATTTGAGAATTTCTACCATTAAACTATATATTTGCCGATATAATTGTCTTGATATCCAGGGAGCCGTGACCTTTCAAACTGGGATTCTTTTTTCTGACTCACCCGGTATATATATAGCTCTGTTAAAAACGTCCTTGATTCAAAGAAAGTAATACCCATGAGGATGCTAATCTTCCATTTTCATTCCATTTTTCTTCATCTCTGCTTCAAGTTCTTCTAATAATAATCGTGCATTGTGATGACTTGGTGCGACCTTTTTATATAGAGCACGAGCAGCATGCCAATCCTTCTCTACACCTAAGCCATGATAGTACATGTTGCCAAGGTTAACCTGCAGCAAATAAATGAAGTGGAGCTAAGACTCGTTGTTTTCCCTTCAACTGTTAGTATTCAAAGCTTTCTTAAAACTTAAATATCTTGAAACGAAGAATTTGCTAGATTTGGTAGGATTTCAAAAAAAAAGAGAATACAATGTGTTTACTTTAAATCCATTGTACCGGGTGAGTCAGAAAAATATAACCACTGCTGTTGAAAAAATCGTAAAGAGAAAACAATGGACACAATTTGCAAAAGTTTATATCAGTCATCTTATTGAGGTTGCAACTTAATTTTCCAGATTTATTTCATAATCTTTGGTGCATTTTATCCTTTTGAAATTAGGAATTAGCAAAAGACGTATTTTTTGATATATCCAAAACCACCTAAAATGGGCATGTTCACTGTCATGTACATTTTGACTTTTGGTGCCCAGCATTGATGGTAAAGTATAATTAGATTTCAACAGTTTCTGCGTCATTAGAAAGCAATGCCTGATTTGAAAAGATATCATCATCAATGTTATAGCCTGCGTGCAGACTCTGTCAGAAAATTGAAAAGAGAGGAAAAAGTAGGGTCTGCGCAACTGAGCCACTCTTCTGTTTAATGACATCAGCATTTTTTTCAACTACTGTCCTCTTCGATGAATGAAACTTTGAATCGATAAAGATCTTTATTGTATATTCCAGAAGTTTATGCTAATTCGCTTTATCCAAAGAAATCAGGGCCAACCTACTATTGTACACTTGAAGGATAATGACAAATTTCGATACAATGGCTCTTAGGAGGCAAGATGAAGGATGTTTTTCAAAGCGTACAGCTCAGCATGAGGTTTTTCAAGGCATTATTTCATACCCTTTAACCCTATTCCACCTGGGCTCTTTTTATTCACTCCTCACCTGGGGGGGGGCCATTATGGCCCCCCTTAATTATTTCCAAAACCAATAGAGTTATGAAGTTGTAACTTTGTACACAGTATCAACAATCTTTTTTTATTCTAATTAAGTAATGAACGTTTAATTAGTCACGTGACTTGTTGCTAGGCAACTAGATATGTTGTGGCCAGTCTGCAATAAGCTTATGTATGGAAACTACAATAATGTCCTATATTTTAGAGAAAACAAAGTTTGTTCTTATAAACTGTTAAAAATATTGTACAACATCATATTTTCTCGCAAAATAATATATTAATTTTTAATTTTTTCACACCTTTTCGAACAATGACGTCATAAATATATGTGACGTCATATGTCTAAAAAACTCTAAACATGAATGAAAATTAACAAACTATATATCATATAAAAGCCCTCAATGAGAGCAATTCAATGACACTAATTACAACAAAATCGAACAAGGATTGACTAAAATATAAGCAATTTAGTGTTTTCTTTTGTGACATCTCTCCAAATAAGGGAATTCAGTGGTCACATGACTCATATAATTAAAACGAAATGTGTAGAATCTTGTAGAACATTAAATTTTAGGAAAAGTCAGTTGGTACCAGCATTCTGTCTCATGTCGTTAAAGAGCTGTATATCAATGTTTGGTTGGGGGGGGGGGCATAATGGCCCCCAGGTGGAATAGGGTTAAGTAATGAAAATAAAGCTGTATCGTCTTTAAATGTATTTGGACCATTGACCAAAACGAAAATTCTACGATAGGTTTGATAATCAAATTTTGACGAGTTTTCAAACTGGAGTACTTTTCTTTGGGAAACTCGGTAGATAAACAGCTTCCATTTCTAACGAAAAAATACCATCAATCACCTGCGCCATGCCGAATCCCAGGTCAGCAGATTTCTTGAAATATTCAGCTGCTTTTTTCATATCAAGCTCAGCTCCACGACCAGAGAAGTAATGGGTGCCCATATTATACAATGCTGGGGCATGACCTACGGACAAACACAGTAAGGCTCTGAGATCAACGTCACAAACAGATATCCTGCAAATTTGCAGGTCCAATATTCTTACTTAAGATTGAAACACAGTTATCAAGACTGCGTTCACACGATGCCGGCAGATTTTGAAAACAGTAGATTTTAAAAACAGAACTCTTTGAAAACGGTATCGTGTGAACGCTAGCTCAAATTTAGCTACCGTCACATTTTTCACAGTTTTCAAAATGTGCAGGCATCGTGTGAATGCAGTCTAAGTGTAACTTCAGCTTTCATCGCAATGGATTCAATTTACCAGCAGCTAAAATCAGCTTAAGATTCACCTTTTCTTATTCATAGGATGAGCCAAAAAACTATCCACTTTCGATAGGCCACGATCAATCGCGCACTGCACCGATTTCGACGATATCAAACTTGCTCTTTAGTAAAAATCCAGAAATAGATCCTAAGATTTTTTGTAAATTGTCAACCTTCTGTTTCTTGAGCTATTAGCGAGATACCTAAAATTGTGGTCTCGAAAACATTGAAAATAATAAAAAACTTTAATCAAATTTTTTCAAGGCTCTGCTGGAAAATGGACAAAGAGAACAGTATTTCCTGCTAATTTGGGGATTTAGAAATTGATTAGCTGTAGTCTGATATTTGTCCCGTTTTTTTATCGCTTTTAGCATTTTAGAGAACGATAATTTTAAGAAACTCATTTCTAGCTCAAGAACGGAGGGCGGAAAACTTTACAAAAAATCCTTGGATCTTATTCTGGATCTTTAGCTAAAGATTAAGTCATAAATCTTTGAATTCGGTGCAGTGTATGATTTATCGTGGCCTGTCAAAGGTGGATAGTAGTTTTTGGCGTACCCAGTCGTTAACTTGCTAACCAAGGGCAGATTTTGTAACACAATAGCATCAGTTGCCTTTGATCGACGTCTCAATTTAATGCGATTAGCGACTGCAGACAAAGAAAATTCTCTCAATCAGTCATTCAAAACAAACAAGGCCGCAAAAGTTGCCCTGAAACCAGTAGGGCAGACTCTCGACTTGAAAGGTGGTTTTTAAGAGAAGTAAAGTGCTTATAACGAAAGAAAAAGGGGAACCTAAAGATCTGCCTGGTGGATTTTGTTTATCGGTTGAGGTTTTGAATTACTGATTGAGAGAATTTCCTTTGTCTACAATCGCTAATCGCTTTGAATTGATGTGTCGATTAACGCAACTGATGCTATTGTGTTACAAAATCTGTCCTTGTTTAACTTGCTTTAATTTTCGCGTTTGCTTCATCAGAAATCAAAGATGCAAAGCAAGTTATCTACATTTTCGAAACTCTTCCATTCTTTTATGAATATAGCTGTTTTCCCAATCAATCGTTAAGAAAAGAAGCAAGAACAAACTATGATAAAATTTATATTTGTTAATGTTATGTAGTATTCATCGCTTTAATTTGTAGATGTTTTTGCCACGGCCTTCTGAAAAGCAGTTATCATGAACTGACCAGATTGACGGGGCTTTACCGTGCCCAAATAAATAAACTGAATCGTACACAAATCGCATTGACAGTTCGCTCTAGACTTATGCCAATGAGTCCCTTGTATCCTTGCTGCAAACCTTGCTCAACAGGGACTCATAATGAAACAGTGAAAAAGCTGTCCCTATTTTCTGCATTCGATCGATCGAATCTGGATCGAACGACTGCTTCGGCTCTGTTCAACGGTCACTCCTCAGAAAGGAAATGTGATAGAAACAGTTCATTTCATTTTAAAAATCCATCTAATACAAGTTATAACTCTACATACCTACCTATCTAAGTAACAAATATGAATTTAAAATAAAATACAACAAATAACATTGAAAAAACACAGGATGGTACTTAGGGCTAAATGTAAACAGACTAAATAGGTAAGTATGAAGAGCCATAATGAGATTAGGGGAATTTCTTAAAGGAGGAGCTCCCTCAATAGAAACCACGGTAAGCAGACACTTGATCAACGAAACCTGTTATTCATCTGAAGAAAAATGTGCACTTTACCTGGTGAATGCAAAATAAGTATTTTAATGCTGCAATCTCCATGTTTTTAAGACCAAAACATACCAGAGAAATCTTCAAGTATCTGTCGCAGCAACTTCCTTCAAATCTAATCAATTGCGTCAATCGAATCGAGTGTTCGAAACTTATTGTTCTTTGCAAAATCGCGCAATCTGACTGGTATTTTAGGAAGCTCAGATTTTGGGCCTAAATAGGGTCAGCCTTTTCAGAGTAATAATATGAGTCTCTGTTGACTGAAGCGCCATCTTGAAGTAAAAAAGCACAGGGATACAAGAGACTCATCGGCATAAGTCTAAGTTCGCTCCAGACAAGGAATATAGTTGTGAAAGAAAAACTTCCAATTCGAAGCAAACAAATTCTGTTCATCCAACAAGTCTCTGCGATTGATCCAGAGTAAATATCTCCTACTAGCATACAGGTGCTAAAATATTAAATGCAATCTCCTATTCAGTAAATATCTCTTTGGAACAGCTGCCACTTTGCAGATAAAACGAATTAGGGCTTTCCAATTAACTACGGCTTGTTTATGAGGAATGATGTATGGGTTAGAATTGGATTAAGAACGGTGCTTGCTTTTTATTTACGCTGAGTAAATGAACAAGGACAGATTTTGTAAGACGATAGCATGAGTTGCTTTGATTGACGCCTCCTCCATTCAAAGAGTTTAGCGACCGCAGACAAAGGAAATTCTCTCAACCAGTAATTCAAAACAAGCAAAGCCGCAAAAGTTTCTCTGTAATCTAAGTAGCTAGCTCGCTTATTGTGCATCTAAGAAATTATTTGAAAGCAAATATGAGTACAGATTAAAAGAAGAAGGATATATCTACACGTCTGCTTTGAGCATTTTATTTCTTTCGTTCAAAGGCCAATTGGGAGGCGATTCAATTCTCTTATTATTTTAGGTGTAATCAAAACACTTACTGCTCAGCTTCTGAACCAAAGAAATAAAATGCCCGAGGTGGATGTGGAGATATATCCTTCTTCTTTCGATATATGCTTATGTTTGCTCTTAAAAACGATTTCTGGAATGCACAACGAGCGCACTGGCCACCTGGGCTTCAGAGAAACTTTTGCGGCCTTGTTTGTTTTGAATTACTGGTTTAGGGAATTTCCTTTGTCGGCAATCGCTAATCCCTTTGAATTCGGGTATCAACGAAAGCAGCTCATGCTATTGTGTTGCGAAATCTGTCCTTGTTGAGTAAATTACAACCTAGTGCTCTAAGAACTTGCATTACAGGCTAAAGCTAAAGTTAAAGGCCGCCACACAGAAAGAGACTCATAGGCTGTTTTGATTTGATATCCAATAGATAGAACTTTTGGAGCTATCATAAGCTACTTGACTAGATGATTTCACAAAACTGTTATTAAGATGGCCAGGTTGCTTTTTAAACAGTGGTGTTTCTTACTGTGTTCAAGGGGAATAAAGGCATAAGAAAAGGCCTTCATACCTTCTAAAAATAAATTCACAGAAATTGGGTCCTTTTTGCTTCTTAATAGACCTTTAAGCTAGTCAGCAAAAGAGCCAGGANTGTGGAGAAGATGAGTTCGACAGTTTTGTCAGCATTAAACTGCATTTTCCATTGCCATGCCCACATATTAACTGCCTCTAAATCACTGTTTAGTTCTTCGGCAGTTCTGGCTACATCATTCACAACAGAAAATAGAGATGTGTCGTCAGCAAAGATCTTAACATCACTCTTTAAGTCATCAACAAGGTCATTTATGTAGACAAGAAAAAACAAGGGTCCTAAAACCGAGCCTTGAGGTACTCCAGCAGAAATTGTTGCCAATTCTGAGTTTTTCCCATTTAATAGAGCACGCTGTTCACGGTTTGCAAGAATAATTCTAATTCTATCAGAAGATCTAATTCTGAATCTTTAGCTAAAGATTAAGTCATAAATCTTTGAATTCGGTACAGTGTATGATTTATCGTGGCCTGTCAAAGGTGGATAGTAGTTTTTGGCGTACCCAGTAGTCAACTTGCTAACCACTTCTCACTTCTCAGAAAGGAAATGTGATAGAAACCACGGTAAGCAGACACTTGATCAACGAAATCTGTTATTCATTTGAAGAAGAAAGTGCACTTTACCTGGTGAATGCAAAATAAGTATTTTAATGCTGCAATCTACATGTTTTTAAGACCAAAACATACAAGAGAAATCTTCAAGTATCTGCCGCAGCAATTTCCTTCAAATCTAATCAATTGCGTCAATCGAATCGAGTGATCGAGTGAGCACAATTGCGCAATCTGACTGGTATTTTAGGAAGCTCAAATTTTGGGCCTAAATAGGGTCAGCCTTTTCAGAGTCTCTGTTGACCGAAGCGCCATCTTGAAGTCAAAAAGCACAGGGATACAAGAGACTCATCGGCATAAGTCTAAGTTCGCTCCAGACAAGGAATACACTTGTGAAAGAAACTTCCAATTCGAAGCAAACAAATTCTGTTCATCCAACAAGTCTCTGCGATTGATCCAGAGTAAATATCTCCTACTAGCATACAGGTGCTACAATATTAAATGCATTCTCCTATTCAATAAATATCTCTTCGGAACAGCTGCCACCTTGCAGGTAAAATGAATTAGGGCTTTCCAATGGAACTACAGCTTGTTTATGAGGAATGATGTCTAGGTTAGAATTGGATTAAGAACGGTGCTTGCTTTTTATTTACGCTGAGTAAATGAACAAGGACAGATTTTGTAAGACGATAGCATGAGTTGCTTTGATTGACGCCTCCTCCATTCAAAGAGATTAGCGACCGCAGACTAAGGAAATTCTCTCAACCAGTAATTCAAAACAAGCAAAGCCGCAAAAGTTTCTCTGTAATCTAAGTAGCTAGGTCGCTTGTTGTGCATCCAAGAAATTACTTGAGAGCAAATATGAGCACAGATTGAAAGAAGAAGGATATCTCTACACATCTGCCTCGTGCATTTTATTTCTTTCGTTCAAATGCCAATTGGGAGGCGATTAAATTCTCTTATTAGTTTGAATATAATTAAGACACTTACTGCTCAGCTTCTGAACCAAAGAAATAAAATGCCCGAGGTGGATGTGGAGATATATCCTTCTTCTTTCGATATATGCTTATGTTTGCTCTTAAAAACGATTTCTGGAATGCACAACGAGCGCACTGGCCACCTGGGCTTCAGAGAATCTTTTGCGGCCTTGTTTGTTTGAATTACTGGTTTAGGGAATTTCCTTTGTCGGCAATCGCTAATCCCTTTGAATTCGGGTATCAATGAAAGCAGCTCATGCTATTGTGTTGCGAAATCTGTCCTTGTTGAGTAAATTACAACCTAGTGCTCTAAGAACTTGCATTACAGGCTAAAGCTAAAGTAAAAGGCCGCCACAGAGAAAGAGACTCATAGGCTGTTTTGATTTGATATCCAATAGATAGAACTTTTGGAGCTATGATAAGCTACTTGACTTGATGATTTCACAAAACTGTTATTAAGATGGCCAGGTTGCTTTTTAAACAGTGGTGTTTCTTACTGTGTTCAAGGGGAATAAAGGCATAAGAAAAGGCCTTCATACCTTCTAAAAATAAATTCACAGAAATTGGGTCCTTTTTGCTTCTTAATAGACCTTTAAGCTAGTCAGCAAAAGAGCCAGGATCGAGTGATATCTTTATACAATCTTGGAAATTCGATTGAGTGGAGTTGGAGCCTCTGTCACTGTTGTGCAAAAAAATTCCGCAAACTTTTTTTCGAAATTTATCAAAATAGCGTTCGATCCAGGACATTTCGTAGAATAGCAACGAGTCTATAGGCTAACAAAAATTTAATTTGATTCCTAGCTAAATCTTAGCTAGAAGATAATAATTCAATTCAATGGAGCAAACTTAGACGAATGTCATCAGTCTGGATCTTAGCTACGTTTATAGACAATTTAATGACAATTTAATTACTGGCCTACTATCAGCTGCGAATGTCGAGCTATTAGACCCAAAGATACAGTTTTCCAATATTATGAGTGGCGAAAAAAAGAGCACTACAGTTATTACTTGCCTGGCTGAGTTTATTATGGATGCTAACAAATTGAGAGACTCATTTCAAATTGCGACCGAGATAGGCCCAGCCTGGAAGTTCCAAGACAACTAAACCCAATCTTTTCGTTTATTATCTTACATTTCACCGCAGTTTTACACTGCAAAATTCTGAATTCTTATTTTGAGAAAAAAAAACTTGTTTTGAGAAACAAATTCTCGTTTCAAGAAAATTTATCTCCTCCCGTCTGTAAGAAAATTTTTCTTGCATAGATATCTTAACAAGAAAATTTTTCTTGTTTCAAGACAAACTTTCTTGATTTTAGAAAAAGTTTCTTCAATTCATCAGAAAATATTTCTTAAATTCAGATTTTTTTTCTTGTTTTAAGACTAAACATTCTTGATTTTAGAAAAA
>REGL01000917.1:55273-70381 GCA_004194395.1 Aurelia aurita complex sp. Pacific
AGATACTCATGAAATGAAGACAAGCAAGGTAACGAACTACATTCATTCATTTAGTAACATTTAGGCCAGGTATTGTGGACACGATCGACACAAATCGTGTCCACAATACCCTTGGTATGTCGGTAAACGTGTACCCTAGCTCACCTGGTATAGTGTGTAAGCTGTCTCAAAATTTTGTTTCAAGCCACTTCCAGAGTAATACATCCCAGCCAATGCAAACTAAGGTAACGATGAGTAAATGGAATACTTATTAACAAAAAAGAATAAAAGCGATATCAGATCCGCCACCCGTTCTCCCTAAGGAGAGACCAACAGAAACTTTGGTATTGCCTTTAGTTTCTGTATTGTTGTTTGTTAAGATCGTTTAAGGGAGTCATGCCTATCATGCTCCCAATGGTATCGTCTCTGTAAATATGTTTTTGTTAAATTGTACATTTTTAGAATTTGTACAAAAAATAAACATCCACCGAATGATAAACTTTTCACAATCTTTCAAATCTTCAAAAACTCCTCAAAAATTGTTGAGGTTGTACATTCTTGCCCCACTTCCTAGTTGTGGAGTTTTTACTCTGAGAGTATGGCATAGAGTATGGCATCAGACATCAGATGAATGGTTGCTGGTAGTTTAGGGGGCAGATTGCACAGTATTAATATGTAGAGTAAGTAGTAACATACCGGATGAGTCTGAAAAAAGAATCCCCGTTTGAAAGGTCACGGCTCCCTTGCTATCAAGACAATGATATCGGCAAATATATAGTTTAATGGCAGAAATGTTCAAATCTACCATAAAATTTACCTGACTGAAATCGGCCACACCATTCTGAAATCATGAGGGATTTTCGCGAGAAAGCCTCTTCAAACATCCTTCAAAACGTGCCCAAAATCATGAACAAATTTCCCTAACATTTCTGCCTTACAACGATCTTACAGCAATGACTTGTGGACGCTTTGGCACGTGCTATCCTCTTGGGAGGATGAACAAGTCCTCCCCCTGGTATCGATGACATATTCAGGGGGATTCTATTCTCCCAAGAGGACAAATACATGAATTTATGTGAGTGTCATAAATTTTAGGAAGGAAAATTTCTCATTGTTTTCATTCGTTTTTTGTAGGTTTCTGGAACGGGCTTTCTGCATAAAATCTCCCATATCCACGGGAAGGAATGGCCGATTAAGGCCGGGTAAATTACTGAACCCAATTGAACATATTGGCAATAAAACAAAACAGTTTTCAATATTTTTGCTTTGATATTCATGGAGCAGTGGCCTTCCAAGCAACGATTCTTTTTTCTGACTCACCCGGTACAATGTAAGAATTTTAGCTGGATATAAAAAACAAATCTGAAAATTTCCGTTACTATGGTCAATATCATGTAGTCACAAATATTTAGGATAACAAAAACAAGTGTATAAAATTCTGATTCAATAGTCTGACGAATCAAATCAAAATAATAAGCAATAATAGAAGTGCTTTCTTTCAGTGCATGTATCAAAACACTGCAAAGGGAACGAAACCTGCTGTAATATGATGAATATACACTTATTTTTATATAAGAAACTGCCCATAAGAAACTCGACTCTCCAATTGCCAAAATATTAAGAAACTCCAGTACTGGGAGAATACAAGTTAAGAAACTATTTACTTTGATAAAGGAAATCCCTGACATATTTTTACTTTACTTTCACTTGTTTCCTGTATCATATTACTCGTAAGGTACCTGAGTAACGTCTAAACATTGGAAAAGCTTAAAAACGTTGTTTTGAAATGTTCACGAGGGCACAGGTACTGAACATGAAGATTGTTATGCAACCTCTAAGGAACTCGTAAGAAACTTTGACTACTCAAAATCTGATAATTTTAAGAAACTTTCAGTACTGGCCCAAATTCTTAATTTCTTATAAAGAAAAAAAAAGGGAAATCAGACTGGCTAAGACATGAAGTAGCAGAATATTGCATGTTTTATGGGTATTGTTTCTTTACTTAAAGGGGCTCCATCTCCAAATTTCGGTCGAAACGATGATTTTGAAGTTTTTTGATGCGCAATATCACACAGACGTTTATTTGCTTTTTTCGAAAATGAAAGCATCGTTTTGAAGATAAATCTTTGTACTTTCCAGAGGAAAGAGCCAAACATTTTGATGGGCAAAATTACACAGACGTTTACCTGTTTTTTCAAAAATTAAAGCATCATTTTGAAGATAAATCTTTGTACTTTCCAGAGGAAATAGCCAAACATTTTGATGGGCAATATCACACAGACGTTTACCTGCTTTTTCGAAAATGAAGCATCATTTTGAAGATAAATATTTGTACTTTCCAGAGGAAATAGCCAAACATTCATATTTACGATTGCTTGGATATAAGTGATTTTTTAACGAGCACTTTTTGGTGGCTTGGTTGAAGCCACCAAACAAACAGCAGAAAACAATTAGCTTGTACTTTTTCCTGTAATAGACGTTTTAGCTATTCTGAAGAGACTCAGAATCGAACGATATTCTGCTACATTCTGTAGAATTTTCGAATGTGTACAATAGTGATAGAAGCTCTAATGCCACTCGATCGAGCCTCGCGTATAAAAATGTATAAA
This sequence comes from Aurelia aurita complex sp. Pacific, assembly GCA_004194395.1. Lineage (NCBI taxonomy): Eukaryota > Metazoa > Cnidaria > Scyphozoa > Semaeostomeae > Ulmaridae > Aurelia > Aurelia aurita complex sp. Pacific. The sequence goes on from REGL01000917.1 coordinate 57,862, forward strand.
AATAACGCTCGATCCAGACTCTTTTGTAGAATAGCTAAAAGGGCTATTGCCCATTTTAATAGTTCTCTTTTTCCTAAATTGTAAATTGTAGATTTGTAATAAAGTAGGCCTTAATTAGCTGTGAGTTAAATATTTTCAATTCCTGCCTACTGCAAATGAATTATTAATGATGATCATGAAGAATTTGACATCAGAGAACGCTGATCAATGAGCGTAATGACGTCAAAACGCACAGGTTGCTTATTTAAACACCTAATTTACAAAGAATAAACGAACAATAATGGGGAAAGTACGATACACTATTCATGTCATCAATCATATCAACCCCGGAATTTTCCTTTGATGGCTATCTCTAGCCTGTGTTCCAGACCACTTGGAAAGGAAAGCGGTCTGTGCAACGGAGCGCTAATCCATGTTCATACGATGAATTGAATTGCGAAACATTCTTTTACACATCTGATTGGCTGCAATGAAGTTAGTGATCAATACAACGGATGTCTTTGTAGCCTACGCGTAGACCCATTATCCCAAGGGAGGAAAGGGTCTACGAAACAAAGAGCAAAAGCTTGCTACTGAGGTTTCTAGATTTCTGGAAACTTAATTTATGCAGCCTTTGTTTCAACCATAGAAATATTTCCATTTCTATGGTTTCAACGGGTTTCACAAATAATTTGAATAGGAGTGTTTGAAACAAACAAGGGCTGATCGTTATCACTTTGTACGGTCGTAAAAAGTCAATAGGATTAGCAGGCATTGAAATCTCCTATTCATTGTATTGTAATGTGAGTTCTTCGCACGAGAAAGGCTTTCTTTTCTGATAACAAAGCAAATAGTAATTATGCGAATTATTAGTTGCATATACTAATTTTTCTTCAGATTCTGAAGACAATTTCTGAACACGGATTAGCACTCCGCTGCCCCTTCCAAAAACCTGCTAAAACGAGTGAAAAGAAGCAGCAAAGCTTCCTTGGTTTTCCTTCCTAAAAATGATGACACTCACATGTAAACATGTATATTGTCCTCTTGGGAGATTGGAATCCCCCTGAATAGGTTATTCATACCAGGGGGAGGACCTGTTCATCCTCCCAAGAGGATAGCACGTGCCAAAGCGTGCAGAAGTCATTGCTGTAAGGCCCGCGTAACGCAAGATTGTTCGGAAAATTTGCTCGTGATTTAGGGCACATTTTGACGGTTTCTTGAAGATGCTTTCTCGAGAAAATCCGTTATAAATTCAGAACAGAGCGGCCGATTTCAGTCAGGTAAATTCTGAAGTAGATTTGAACATGTCTATTATTAAATTATATATTTGCCGATATCATCGTCTTGATATCCAGGGATCCGTGACCTTTCAAACGGGGATTCTTTTTATTGACTCACCCGGTAACTTCTTATTTTCATTCACTTGTTAAATGTTTTACTCACTTGCGCAAATGGATGTCCTTTCTTTGCAAGTTCTGAAAATATGGTAGCAGCTTCATTTGGATCTGGATCAATACCAGCTTGACCTGAGGAAAATGAATTTGATACTCGAATTACAACAATTACAACTTCTTTTTAACCATCAAGTGTTGGATAAAGCTCTGTCAGATAAATTGCCTAGGGGTTCAGGTGTGTTGAATATATAGTGGCTGCGGTCAAACTAGGCATTTTTACCCCGTTATGTCTTTTCAAATCAACGGGTTAACTACGCTGTGATATGTGACCGCATTTTCATTTCACATACAATGCTTTTACAGCGCTTTGGTCCTGAGAGCTGATTCCATAAGAACACTATCAAATACAAAGCAACGGGCAAAACAAGGTCCCGAGCTATATTTTAGCGTTGTTTTAGAAAATAAACCAATCACAGCCTTGCGTTTGTCACGTGATCAATCATATCACTATGTGACCGGGTGTCGTTGTACCGTTATGTTGCCGTACTTTTTGGAGACAAAATCCAAATTGCAAGAAAGTGGAGCAGTTCACATTACAACGGGAAAATACAGTAGTGTGACCGCAGCCAGTATTTGGTATTGAAAGCACGCAAGGTGTCAAGGTGCATTGCTATTTCAACATCAAAGAATCACTTGATTTTGGCTCCACAAAATACGCGTGCTTCTGATCATTGAGAAATTTCTTTCCAAAAATTATTAAGTTTAACTGAAGGAAGAAAATTTTTAAACAAATGATTTGTGGTACAAAATTTGAAAATAGCCTTAAATAACTAGACTGCGTGCATCCCCTACTGTTTCTGTTGAGAGGAAAATTTCCGTTGAAATCAATTCATTTTCTGACGCAGAAAATGAATTCAATTCTACCGAAATTTTCATCTCAGCGGAAACAGTAGGGGATGCACGCAGGCTATAAATAACGGACTCATCGTACTAAACCCATAAACGCAATACAAACACCGTAATCTGTAGAAAGAAGACTGTTAACTCCTGTACAAGAACAACAGCCAAAATAAACCTGTAACTAGAGAGAAAACTAGAGCAAAGACAATCTTATTCTGGCTGTGGAGATTCTTCATTGGGCCTAAAAGCTGTCACTGTCACCAAGGGCGATATAAAATGCGCAGTTCCATTTCAATATTGATTTAGGCCCAATCGGAGAGCACGTGTAGATTCTTAGGCCCAATTTGCTCACTCACATGTATCGGTACTTGTTTCTAGCTTGGTTTCCTACGAGAAATTGTTCATACCTTACTGGCAGTGCCTTTAAACTTTCGCCCTTGCTGTCACTGACTTGTAAGTGTAATTATGGGTGTGCTTTTTAGTGTGTACCAATTCTGAAAACGGTAGACTTGGAAGACTCATAATTTGTGTTGATTGGCTCTGAAATCTTCAGACGACGGTAGGCCTGCCTTTTGTTTGGATGCCTTCTGCACCTTGCTCCAAAAGGCAGGACATTCAGAGATATTCTTGTTTTCGCTAGCAAATTGCAAAGTTGAATCCAAAACCTGGTGTTTTCAAGATTTTGTGTTTGACTGGAAATATACTCCCATCTCTTCTATTTTTGAAGTCTACCGTTTTCAAAATTTGATAGGTTTGGAATTGATAATCAAACACACCCCAAGATAGAAGAGAATGAGAAAATACTTCAAGCATTAAGACTTTATTATGCACATACGAACTGGTTTTGTTAATCAGTTGCTGTGGTGACAAAATCGCGTCCTTGTATCGTATTATACAAGGCTACGGGAAAACCGCGGGAAATGTGCGATTAACCCTCGGATTAACCAATGGGATTGGCGGGATTCTTGTATTGCCTCGTTTTTGAAACGTCAGTCAGGTAATAACAAAGAGTATCACCTGTTCTCAACAGCTGGGCATATGAGTACTTTGCATTCATATCTCCTGAGATTGCAGCATGCTTAAAAAGTGGGCCAGATAAGATTGCTGCTTCCTCTCCAACTAAAAAAGTAACACAGAAGAATCGTTATCAGGGACTGTTACCCCCGGGGGATCTACCTTGGAGAAAAACAACGGGGATGTGCCTGCCAAAAGAAATTTTATGACCCTGTCCTGGATTAAATGTTTGAAAACATAATACAAGTGTCTTTTGTAAGTTATCTCAATTCTGCACGTCAAATCTGACCTGTCCTTGGAAAAAAGCTTCAATGAACAAACCTGTGCTGGAATAAATACACAAAAGGTATACTCCTGTCCTGGAATTTTCAACCAAAAATGGGACCCTACTGGCAGGCACATCCCCGGGTGCTCAATGTATTAAGTAGACCCCCATGAGGTAGATTTTAAAAACGTAAATGCAAGGATGGAAAAATTCTGTGATTAATGATGTACTGTACTGTATGCAGTTAGGAAGATTGGATGCTTCAGATTGTAGTGCCTGGTAATTTCATACTCTGATGACAGGATAGATTTGAGAGTCTGCAGCCCAGGGGGGGGTACATAACATCTTTAGGGTACGGGCATGTGCCGCCCATATGGGTGGGTTTTGGGCCCAAAATTCTCTAAACAAGGGTCCTTTTTTCGGCAGATTTTCCATAAACATGGGTGGGGTTTTGCTGAAATTCACAAAAAATGGTCAAAATGGGCAGTTTTCCGCGAAAATTCATCATAAAAGTGGGTATCAAAAGCAAGTTTGGTAATTAGAAGAGGGTTTAGCTTTCTGAAAACCGGGCGGCAGATCCCCGTCCATCCTCAAGTCATGTAATTAAATCAAGTCATGCAATTGACCCCCGGGGGCTACAGTGTTCCCAGATATGCCTCATTTTGCAATCATCCCTGATACAAATTTTGAACTTTCTAGGATTTAATGCAGCTTACCTTTTTCTTGCAAAGCAAACACATCACTAGCCAAAGAATAGACGTCAGCAGGAGCCACTGCAAGACAGTTTTCACTTGTAAAAATATAATTTAAGACAAAGCTGTATATACAGGGCGTTTCAGAAAAAACGTAACCCCACCTTTATTCGAGATTCTTCAGGAAATGATGGTATTTGAATCAATTTAATGCATACCATCTGAAAGTATATCTATCTTATTTCTGATATCCAGGTTGGGTTTATTAATTGAATTATACACCACTAAATTCAAGTTTTTGTAAGTATGGCCTATTTCAAATGCTGAAAAGCAATATGACAATTACATAGACAAAAACTCATCTGCCTGAAGATAAAATCTGTTTTGTGATTTTTTACGATAAAATGGTGTTGATTTTGCTCTTACAGCCAGTCGCAGAGTTATGGGGGGAATTGGACAACTTTCTTGGCAGGTAAAACACGAGGTAGGAAGTGTTTATTCTGTTCAGAACATAGAGTAAAGTTTCTCAAGATTAAGCTTTCTACAACATATTTGTCTTTAGAATTTAAAAGTTTCTGAACTTGGTACTACAACCCCTTTTTGAACTGAAAGTTTCAATTACACATAGTCCTAGTATCTTATGAATCAATTTCTTATAAAAAACAGGTCTATTGAAGACATACTTTTAGCAGCTTCTTCTTTAACAATTGACGCATCAACATGCTGTAACCTATGCTGAAATAGGACATCTAATAATCCAAGCTGCTTTTCAATCTCATCTGTTGTAATTTTTCTATCCTCTAATATGTGCTGCATCATCAGTTTGATGTCTTCAAAATCTGGAGAAAATTGAAGAAAAGCATTTCATTAAAATACTGGCTGAGTCAAAAAATAGAATCCTTGTTTTGAAATACCACAGATCCCTCGATATCAAGACAATAATGTTGGAACATATGTAATTCAATGGCAAACATGTTCAAATATATTCTAAATTTTACCTGCCTAAAATCAGCCTCTCTGTTCTGAAATCTTAAGAGATTTTCTTGAGGAAGCCCCTTCAACAAACTGCCAAAAACTGCATAAAATCACAAAACAATTTCTTGTATGTCTATGCCTTAAAATAGCAATGATTTGTACATGCTTTGGCACATTTTATCCCTTTGGGACTGGACAAAACCTGATGTCGCTGAGCAATGCTGTCAAAGACCGAAATTTATGGAGACAATTGTCAAATGTTGGTGTACAATCTGCCAAAGGCGTAGAAGGAGAACGATGATGGATCCCTATTGAAGATAAAAATGTCATCTCTGGGGGCAAAACAACATTATTCCAAATGATTTCATCTTCCCAAGAAGATAAAACATGTTAGAATGTGCTGAACTTATTGAGATAAGGCAGGAAGCTATACCCAAGGAAAAGTCTATGCCCAAGGAAAAAGACTATACCCAAGGAAATTTCACAATAGTGATAACAAAGGAAACTTATTGTTGTAACAGCCAATAAAATCACTTTCCGGGGAAACGGGGAAACGAGGAAGCGATCAGATTTGAGAATGGCTATCATGTGATTAAATCTCAGGTTTCACTTTGTTCTCTAGGCAAACTTCTTTAGCAACACAATACTCTGGAATTTTAACTACCCTACTGCAGACAATGAACAGATGCTAAGGAGAAAGGGCCATTCAAACTGCCATTGAAAAGAATTGTTGACAGATACAATGCACCAAATTGAGCAGCGTTGTGCTGACTATACCTTTTCCTTAGTTAGGTACTGCACACAGGCTATGTTGAGCCTGTTTTGAAGAATTCTCGAAAGGGCTTTCTGGAGAAAATTCCTCATAATTTCAGAACGGAGAGGAGAGTAATGGAGAGTCAGTAATGGAGATGTATTGTTGGGGAAGACACAAAAAGACAGAAAAGGAGAGGGATAACTTGCCCATTAACCAGTCTGCAGAGTGTAGCAGCTGCGAGCTCAAGATTTTCTTCAAAAATTTTGTGTGCATGCCAATTTTGAACGAGATCTTTTGTTCACTACTTTGAAAACAAAGGAATCAAAGACCTTGCACGCGAGCACGCCACTGCTTCCTTGGTCTGCAAGCACAAGATCTCATTGAGAACTGCTCAGAACTGCCATACTCTGCAGACTGGCCCATCAATAATAGATCATGAATAGATGCATTATCCAAACCTAGAAAAAGTTTATGAAATGAAACAAAGAAATTTTTCCCCAATCAATTTTGCTATTCAGATACAATGTCAATAATGGCAATAATATATTTGATTGATTATTGTGATTGACGTGTGGTGTGACTGAAACGGTTTGTTTTCTTTTTTGGTTGGTGGGGGTGGTTCCAGTTAATATCCGTACCCCCCCCCTATGGAAGAGAAAATCTGGAAGTGTGCGTGATTCCCCAAATATCCAGGGGCATGCAGCTGCTGAGACGCAAAAATCCAGGGCTAATGATCAAAATTTGGAAAAATCCAGACCAACAAGTTGTTGGTAAACTCTTCCATAAGGGGGTAAATTGTCTGAAAAATCGAAAAATCCGGATGTTCCTGTACTTTTGGAGGCAAAATCCGGATCTTTCCAGCTAATTTTATCATAAAAAATCCGGGTCCTTCCAATTTGGTGAGCAGTCTTCCTTCCATGGGGGGGGGGTCCGGATTTTTTCCGGAACCACCCTGCCTGGGCAGCTTTGGAAAAACTTGATACTTGCCTGTTTGCTTGTCGCTTGAATTGAATCTTGCAAAAAGTTTTGTTGGTAACTGCTGTCCAAGATATGGGCTTAGTTTATGTCGTTCTTGCTCGACAAGTGGGCCTAAAAAATTCACAGACAACGGTTTCCAATTGATATTCTGTTCGGTTGCAGTGATAAATATTCTTGAATGGTTTTGAATCGTTCTCCTTTGCATTCCTCCACAGCTGCAATGCACAATTCTCTTGCATTTTGAGAATTTTGAAAGCCTTTGGCAATTCAGTGAGGCAACAAAGTTCTGTAGTGGCCTAAGTTTTGCAGCCATCTTTCCTCTTTGCCTCAGAACGATCACAGCAGCAACAACGATTATAAAGAATGTGGTTGTTGCTGCTAAAATAATTCTGTATTGCTGAAAACATATTTTATATGGCAGTGTTCAAGAAAGTTGTAGCAGTGGCCATAAAACAGGCTATGCGATGCTTACGAAGGCACAGCGAGGTTATTAATGATTTAACGAAATGGAAGTAAAAACTTTTTCGGCTCACGGAAGAAATCAATTTAAAGGGGATAGTAGAAAGGTCATAAATGATTTAACAACCAGGGAAAAGCACACATTTCTCTGCACTGGAAATAAAGTACTTCAAAGAGAGACAACTGGAAGCTTAGAAATTCTTGGAAAAGCCACACAACATGACAAAGCAATTTCTAGAGAAGCATTATGTCCGTTGAACAAAAACTCTCCAGCACTTCAACAAATGAATATGTTTTCATAAATCTACATGCTTCAAAGTAGAGGGATCTCTTGCTCGAAAACACACCGTTTTTAGCAATAACTGAGCGAAAACGTTCTGATCGTCACGTCCGGTCACGTCCCTTATGTTGAAGACCTGATTTACAAAAAGTTATCCTTGCTCTGTCAACCTCGTCCCCAGGACCTTTGCTTTGCTGTATGAGCTTGTCAGGGCAGATCCATGTTTTGAACAAGTCGCATCGGGTCAGCGCCAATGTAGTTTCTGTCTACAAGCAATTTTGTAGTTTTGAAAGCATCGGGTTTTGCTTTGTTGCATGAGATTCAACAAGAGTATACTGCAAAAATAACGAGAAATTCATCGGCTTACCACCGCAGTTGTAAACTTTTATGTGCTTTTGAAAGCGGTGTAAAATAAGATCATGCTATTAAAGAGAAAATAATTCAGTGGCATACGGTAGCAGCTAAATAATACTTCGCGGTTTTGGTAGCGCCAGATTTCATTCCATTGAATACGCTGAAAGATAAGAGCGTATTTCTAAAAATAGAACAAATTTAGAAATCATTTTTTCAGAATCCATAGAAATAGCTATTTCTATGGACTTCTCCTTCAAGGAGGGAGTTCTTGGTATTTGGGATTCTCTTACTTAGTTGATCACAGTGCAAAAGAAATTATCTTGTTCGCTATGTCCTGAGGATTCGAGATGCGCTCGGCTCGTCACCATCAGACAAGGAGCTAATCATTATCGATTTTGATCTTTTGCTAACTACCTTGTTAAATAGTTGCCCATGTCTCTTCCAAGTTTCCTTCGGATGCTAATCTTGTCAGTATAGTGTTCCCTTTCTAGTGTTTTACAAGTATTGCTCACTTCGTTTCTAAGTCGTTTGTAGGCTGCCATTAGAACCTCTGATTTTTTCTTGACGGCTGCAGTCTCCACTCTAGTCTGCGGTGCGACCTCTACGGGGGAGGAAAAATTGAAGGGAAAGGAACTCCCCCGTAGAGGTCGCACCGCAGACTATCTCCACTCCAGCTTATCTCTCTATCTACACATACGTTTCAGCTCAGAGGTAAGCCACGGGCTATATCACTCGGAGACGCGTCTTTCAAGAATAGGGGCGTGCATGGCGTGCATGGCGTGCATGGCGTGCATGATCATGGCAAGCATACTGGTCCATTCCTCCACGATAAAATTGATATCAGTGGATCAATATAGCAGCTATTGCCAATCAATAGAGACTGGGTCTGACAAAAGGAGCTCCTAATCAAAATTTTTCATTTGCCGCATTTTCATTACTTTATGCTGTTTTTTTACCCCACCGCAGAATTTTCTGACAGCATACACAAGGTAGAGATCACTATGAGCTACTTTATATACACCAGACTCAACAATAGGCAGTCTCCTTTTGTTTCTCGTGTAGGTTCCTTAATTGATATGTTTTATCATTGATACATTTTAAATGATCATTTTACATTTGAGGAATGTTAGAAACAAGACACATTTAGAAGAACAGCACGAACACGATCCGGACAGCAACATTTCACACCATTTCAACCTACCAACCATTCTACAGATGATATGCCGATTCTCGGCCTCCTATATGCATCTACAGAAAGTAATAAAAGAAAAACATTGGAGAAACGGATCATTTTTAAACTTGGAACATTGTACCCTTCAGGACTCAACAAACAATTTACATATCTCCAATAACATTCTATTTATCACAATTTTATTCCTACATCTCTTTCTTATTCTCAGTCCCCTTTACGTCCCATCGATTCCCTTGATTACTAGTCTTATCCTTCGAATCTGCCGTTCTTTTAGCTTGATTAGTGTCGGTTCTACTAATATTTCTTTGCTTGATAACGGGCTATTAGACTCACGAAATAGTCCCAGTTATCGCAACAACAACAGCAACAGCAATAACAACAACAACAACAATATATACTTCCCCAGCCTATCAATAGCAATAACTACGAACTTGCAATCAGTCTAACGGGCTATGCTCGAAACGTCGTGCTTATTTCAATTCGCATCAAAGTGCTTATATTTTACTTTATTTACTTGTTTATACATTTTAAATGTATCAATAGTTATTGGACTGATGACTTGTGGTACGGTGTCAGTTTAATCTATGCCGTGCAAATTACGTGGCAGTGTAAAGATGACGCAACCGCTTGTTGTTGGGCGATGAGAAATTAAACATTGTCTCAAACAGAATGATTTTGGAAGCTACAATTTCGTTCATCGGGAAAACTAAGCGGCTCCGTTAATATTCACCCTTTGTAGCGTCCTTTTTCCGGCTTTCGTCTGCTACGTTTCTCTGTGTTGTGTTGTTGCTGTGTTGCTATTTCTATCGTTTCTGTTTCCGTTTTTGTTTTCGTTTGTTTTTCTTATGAAATTAACCGTTGAATTGTGTCATCCATGGTGGGGACCAGATGACCTTGTGTCTTTCCCCGCCATGAATGGCACATGTAAATAGCATTTCATTTTATTTAGAATTAAGTTTTCTTGTTGTAGAAAAAAAGAATGGTACAAGAGCATTGCAAGAGGCTTGGGTCATAATGTTGTGCACTGTAGAGTCTATAAATAAATGTCCCACCAAGTAATCAAAAGATTTGATTCATAGTTTTAAAATCAAACTTTGAATTGTGGTAAAGCGAGCGGCTAGGCCTGGTATAAAAACAAATAAATGCTTTGATAATTGAATGTAGTACGGGGTGGTACGATCCATTCTGAATAGGATCTTAAGAAATTGCCGACATGCAAATCAAGACATTAACCTCTAAATCAGTGTAACATCGCCTGCGGAGAGATATTTGAAAATAGCCACCTGCTTCGTATACCCTCTATACAAATTCTCGTACTGCTTCTTACAATTTTAGGTACAGGTCTTTGATTCTACGCATAACAATTTCGACCTCAACTCATGAATAATTTCTAACTCTCGACCACGAAATTATAGATTTTATTCATCCATGCGACGTAAAGCTCATCTCACTTGGAGGCTCAAACGTAAACAGAGACGATAATATCCTACAGAAGATGCGTTCATATCATTGTCAGTTTGTTTGTGATTAGTTGAAAGTGCTGATTTTGTAAACAAGCTTTCCTTGAATACTTACAGAGAAGATAGAAACATTCAGCCTGTACATAATTTGAATTTTGTCAAGAAACTGCGTTGGAGAAATCAAAGGATTGTTTGTTTTGACTGCGGTAAGTATTCATAAACCTAAAATTTCTTGTTTATAAACACAGCTGTATGCCATCTTTCTAAACCTGAAAGATCCTACAAGAATCTTGTAACATTTGTCCACTTGGAGGTGTCATGTTCTGCAATTGTCTTAAAATCTGGTCATGTTTGTTTACAGGAAGGAGGACTGTTTTTGAAGACTCGAAATGTTCCATATTGCTACAATAAAGCCATATTTGCTTACCATCTTGCAAAGCTCTGCTGAAAATTGTAGCATTTTACTTCTAACATTGTAGCATTTAAACCTCCCATGTGACTCATATCAAAATAAATTACATAATATTTTTATTGTTATGATTGCGGTTGAGATACAAAATACTTAATCTTGGTGATATGATATGTAAACAATATTCTAAGCCATTTGCTAGAACATCGAGAGAAGCTTGGGCAATCTAGCTTAATAAAATTCATCATCCTATCTTTAAACAGTTGCTTCGGAGAACTTCTTGCAAAAAGACCTTTAAATTTTAGCCAAAAAATGTTTAATTCCTTTTCTTGATGACATCTGAAACGGTGTTTGAGCCATTTGCTTAAAACATCAAGAGGAGCTTGACAAATATGGAGTTGTGAAATTTATTATTTAATCTTTAAACATTTACATCGAAGAAGTTCTTGTTGCAATTTCTTATTCTAGCCAAAATAATAAATGTAAACAGTTTTTGAGCAATCTGCTGGAACATCGAGAGAAGCTTGACAAACCTGGCGTTGGGAAACTAATCATTTTATCGTTAAACAGCTGCTTCGAAGAATTTGTTGCTTAAAACCCTTTTTATTTCAACAAAAATCTAAAATTTCTTATCTTGCTAACATGTGGAACGGTGTTTGAACAATCTGCCAGAGCATCAACAGAAGCTTGAAAAACCTGACGTTGGGAAATTCATCATTTTATCTTTAAGCAGATGCTTGGAGGAACTTCTTGCCTAAAGACCTCCTTTCATTCCAGTCAAAATGAATTTCTGATCTTGCTAACATGTAAACAGTTGTTGAGCCATCTGCTAGAACAGCGAGAGAAACTTTGCTAATTTGGCGCTGGGAAAATCATCATTTCACGTAGAACAGTAAGTTTGAAGAAAATCTTGCTTCCAGAGCGACTCCTACTTGATTACAGTGCAAATTGTTAATGATTTGTCGATCAACTCTGCGAGAAGAGCAGTGGCGGAAATTCAGCTTTTTGAGTGGGGGGGCAAGCTGTAAATTTTCCGAGTCGGAGGAAATGCTTTTGTTCTCAGGCATTTCGCTAGAAGACTTCCTAGAAGAAGTTCCTCAAATGTGCTAAGCCCGGGGGGGCACTGCTACACTTGACCTGACGGGATGTGCCGCTCAACAGGGTGTCCTTTTGCGGTAAAAATTATGCGACAGGGTGTCATTTTCTAGCGAAAATTATGCGACAGGGTATTATAATAGGTAAAAAAATTATGCGACAGGGTATCACAAGCAAAAATTGCGTTCTACACTGTATTTGAGAGGCAAAATTTTTATGCGAAAGTGTATACTTTTGGCCTATTTTTTATGCGACAGGGTGCAGGGTGTGGAGAGGTTTTCTGCACACCCCCGTCACTTCCCTAGTCAAGTACCCCCCCC
>REGL01000917.1:84700-98775 GCA_004194395.1 Aurelia aurita complex sp. Pacific
AAAAAAAAAAAAAAAAAAAAAAAAAAAAAAAAAAAAAAAAAAACCTGAGAATATTTTCAAGTACCTAGGGACTATAAACTTGCTCTGAAGACTTCCGACTGTGTTACCTATTCCCAGTCTGAAATGAAACACACTCCTCGTTGTTTTGAAGATTTGAAATGGCTGTAAATCGATGCACTGTTTTTGACGACTTTTTGAGGATTTCAGGCATGCTCTTTTCCTCGAAATCCTTAATTTTGGAAATTTACTGTGCCGAAAAAAATTGCAAAAAATACTCATGGCATAGGCTAGTCTTTTAGCGACAGAACAACGTTTGAAGCATCTCAATCGGCCACTTAGTTAATTTTCTGTAACAGATTGCGTTGGGTCATTTTTTTCTGGGTCACCTGGTATTGCTTGAATATAACATATGAGGACTACGATCAAGATTACCTGTAAGGCAGTCAATCTCCACAAGCGAACATCCAACTCCAAATGAGTAATAATCAAAATGACGTCCGGAGTTTGTTTTAATATCGTAACCAACATCTGGTGTCTTGTAGAACCCAGTCGCTGAGAGACTAACTCTATTGAAAAATCCTGCAGTCACCCAATCATCCCAAGTTGTCCCTTCCTTCTTGTACGGTTCTAATCGCTTCAAAATCTTCTCACATGCATCTATAACAGCCATTCCAATCAGATCAGAAGATAAACTGCCTGCAGTTGCCATCGTATTGGGAACTTTGTCAGAAGCGGAATCTGATGTGAAAATCTTCGTTTGTGGAATACCAAGAGCGGTGCTGGCAATTTGAATCAATTTGGTATGCAATCCTTGCCCCATTTCGACACCGCAGTGATTTAAAAGGACACTGCCATCGAGGTACACGTGGACGAGAGCGGCTGAAAAATGATACATTTGAAGCTACTAGGCCAGTCAGAAAAAACGCACGCCGTTTAAAAGGCAACTACTCCCTACATATCAAAGCAATTGTATTTTGAAATATTTGATCGAATAGCCAACATGTGCAATTGTTTTTAAAATGTTTCCTGACTGAAAGCGGTTGCTCCGTTCAAATTTTACAAGAGATTTTCTCTATTTTACGAGGGACTTTCTAGAAGCTCCTTGGAGAAACTTAAAAATATCTTAAAATCACGCGCATATTTCCCAGATATTTCTACAGGGCGTCCCAAAAAACATGGACGCTGTTTGAGTGGCCATAAATTCAACTTAACCCATTTTTCAAATTTTGAATAGACGAGATTTCAACTTAGAGTTTTGGCACCAAGCTTGAGCAAATCTGATAAGTAGTTGCTGATTTATTGAGAAAGAAAGTCAAAATCAGAGGTTATTTCAAAACCAGTGGATTTTATTTCCGTACTTAACCTTATAACTTGAATTTCAGCATCAAATGGACTTAAACTTTGCAGTTATGCCAGGGAACACATTTGGGAGTAATTAATGACCACATAAATCAAGAATATTGACCAGGTTGCCTGCTGAACGCAATATTCTTGGTTTAACATGACTTTGTCACTTTTGAGAAGCAAAATAACTGATGGATGCATGTCATGGCCTGCCGCACTTGTGTTCCACATCACCATTTCTAGCAACCCTAACTATGTTCAATATTCTTGGCTATCAAAAAATCCAATCTATGACTATCTGTTTCACTTGTGAACATCAGAAAACCGGGCTAGGTTTATTTGTTTTCAATCGATTTCTTTGATTTTAACATAATGGAGAAGAATGAATCCTCTGGTTTTGAGGCAGCCAATGACTTTGACTTTCTTGCTCCATAAATCAGCAGCTACCCATCAGACTTATTTAAACTCAGTGTTAAACTTTAAGTTTAAGTCTCTTCTATTAAAAAACATTTAGAACGGAAAAATTGGATTTATGGCTGCTCCGCAGCAGCCAATCAAACTGCGCACATGTTTTTTGGGACACCCTGTACCTTACAGCAATGACTCGAAAACGCTTTAGCATATGCGATCCTCTTGGGGGGATGAAAAATTCTTCCATCCTAGAATAAGACTGCGTTCACTTCACACGATGCCGGCACATTTTGAAAATGTGACGGTAGCAAAATTTGAGCTAGTGTTCATTCGATACCGGCAAAAGGGCGTTTTCAAAATGTGACGGTTAGAGATCTGTTTTCAAAATCTACCACTTTCAAAATCTGCCGGCAAAAAATGTGCTACTTTCATGTGAACGGAAGACCTATCCGTCACATTTTTCACCGTTTTCAAAATGTGCTGGCATCGCGTGAACGCAGTCTGAGAAACTTTTTCAGGGGGATTCCGTCCTCCCAAAAAGACAATAATACATGTAAGTGTCATTATTGTTAGGGAGGAAAATCGACGAAATGCTGCTCATCGTTATCACTCGTTTTGAACGTTTGTGAAAGCGGCGTTCTGCAGAAAATCTCCAGTATCAACGTGAAGGAATGACCGATTAAAGCTGGGTAGAGTAATGATTCTGATTGAACCTATCGGCAATTTAAGAAGACAGTATTCAATACTATTGCTTTGACATTCAGGGAGCAGTAATTTCAAATTAATCCTGAAAGAACGTGGCAAGCATCCTTCGGAAGTCAACCAAAAACAGAATGCTTTAACAGAATGATTAATCCTTTAACATATCGTGTGTAGTTATATGTAGTTAGGTAAAGTAGGTGTGTTGTAGTGTGAGTATCGTGTATCTCCGTCATGGGCCAAGCCTTTTTGGAGATTGAAATTGTAGATTGTAGATTGTAGAATGCAAACGAACGTGAATTGTTAAATGATGCCAAGTTTTGTGTCTCTACTTATTTTGTGTGCGGCGGCCGAGAAAACTAATTCCAGCCCTGCCAGCTCTCCGAAATACAGGAGTTGGACATTTAACTCCGCAGTTTCCAAGAAAAGGAAATGAGATGTGCTGTTACCTATAGCTTTAAGAGCAAAAGTCAAATTCCAAATATTTGCTTATCCCAACTCTGTACGGAAGTTTTTTCATGCTTTACTCTGCTAAAGTATTCTTCGAGCAACTCAATTGGAAAAAAATAGCCATTTGCACCACCCTTTTTAAACATTAAGACATATCATATGCCTACATCCCTAAATAGTTAAAGAGCATTTGTCACCCAGGGTACGCTGGCATTTTAGACTGTCTGAAAATCAAATTTGGCCTAAGTGGAAATCATGGCGCCATATTGCAATTGTTGAAGTGCTAGAAAAGTTTTACTTTAATCAATCTGAATAATTGCTGTATCAGTTCAGCCACTTCACTGTGGATCTATAACTTCCGTTTAGGCCAAGTTTTATTTTTAGACAATCTGAAATTTTAGTGTGCTTGTAAAGCACCCTGGGTGGTAATGACTCTTTAAAGGCCCATTTCCACTTAAAACTCGGAACCGATCTCCGAACCAAAATCGCCCTCCAATTTCAATCTACACTTCCACTAAGTTTGGACGATCGCTTATTGTTAAATCATCCAATAAAATTACGTGAATCTATTAATGACGTGCGTCACGAATGAACAATGGTAGCGGGCCTGTTTGTGTTGTTAGATACATTATTTTGATTGGCTTCTTTTGTACGAGACTCTCTGTTCGGAATCCGAATTCGGATGAAAACAAAACCTCCGAATGTGCCAAATTTGCATACGATCGTTCGGATGCTATTTCCGAACGTTCGCATCCGAAAGCTGAACAAAACAATAGAATCCGATGCGAGATCCGGAATCCGAAGGAAATGGAGACAGGTTTTAAGCTACGCTCACAAGACAGAGAATAAGCGATGTACCTCCTTGATTCATAAATGCTGGCTCGAAACCAATTCCATATGTAACTGGTATTATCGCAATGCCCCTTTTCTTCCATCTGCTCTTGTTGTTAAACACGATAACGCTTTGCTTAGCTTCCTCGTAGTTGCTTTGTTTCAGGCATTGTTCCCAACATCTATGCAGTCCACTATTCTCCATTATCTGCTTGTATAATGTCATCTCTCCTGGTTTGTACATATTCAACTTTCTGATTTCTGCAGGATCCCTTTCCAGCATTGTAGCAATGTCGTGTATCCAAGTCTCTGACATCATCATACCTGGTGTTAAGAAGCGGAGATGAAAAAGCAAAGGCTGAAGTCATCTGCCAAAGTACAGGGTCAGGTGTCAAAAGACAAGGTCATATGTGAAAAGACAGGGTCATATGTCAAAGGACAAAGTCGTGCGTCATGAGCGATGAATCTCAAATGTTTGACTTCCTTCCTTGGTGAGGTAGGACGAATTTCAGTTTCTGAAAATTGAATTTATCAACGTAACTCCATTGCATATACCGATAAGCCACAAGAATTTGTCCACAGTTAGAAAATAAAACTCCTCCAAGCGCCATCCAGTCAAACTGCAAAGTGAGTAGTCCCTCGCAAATTTTTAGGTAGGGTACACACTATGAGGTGATTATAAAGTAAAGATTTACTCGCAAACATCTATCTGCGTTTTTGATAATCTATCTGTGAAAAGTTTTCAGTAATATTTTGAACTGATACGACTGAGTCATAGAAAATGAGCGACCAATAACAACGTGCATTTTGTTACCTTGAAATGAAACGGCTGGAGACCATTAGGGGAACCTACTTGGTAACTAAAATAATGCATCGTTTGTAATAAACGTTTAACTTACCTTGCTTTCCACCAAATCCACGAAACGCTGTATTCGACGGTAAGTTCGTTTTGCAGTTTCTTCCTCTCACTTTGTAATTGGGGATACTGTAAGAATTGTCACCTTTGAGTATAGCCTGTCTTGTAACATAAATCGACAAATCTGAACTCCAACCAGCATTTGCAAACAGGTCCATGTCAACGACTTGAACTCGTCCATCTTTATTGAAACCAACTTTATATTTCGCAAGAAACGGGTGTCGGTAACCGGTTAGCATCATATCTTTATCACGGTCTAGCATTAACCGAACCGGCTTCCTAACCTGAAAAAAAAGTTATAGTTTATTGAATTCGGGGTGCAACATAGGTTCCAAATCTTTGAAAAGGGTGGTGTAAAACTCAATGATCTATTTTATTCAACTGAATGGCTTGAACGAAATTTTATCTACCTTCCTATAATTCTACCATTACACTTTTCAGAAATCTTAAGTATTTTGCGGAATTACAGGGTATTCTATATTTCAGCTCATTTGAGGATGTGACGTCATCAAATTCCTAAATCCTAAACCAGAAGAGGGACAAGATTTTGCTTGATACTATGTTGTAGACATCCACAAACCATGGTTTTCTCGTTAATTGAATTCACGAAGGAGGTTTTGTATTCCAGTGGTGTAATCCATTGACACTGTAGCCAGAACAGCTAGGCGGAAATTTTCGTCACAGGTAGAGCCCCACTACTTTAGCGTCACGACAGGAGGTCGCAGACTCGATTAGATCTTCTCTATTTCTGTGATCTCAGCGCTTGGCGCTAAAACCCGCAAATTCACTGTCATCTTCACGATTCGTGCTATCTTGTTAAAGATTGGATGCCTAGTATTGCTTTGACATGATAAGAGATGTGGCGTGACTGACCGAGCGGCGTATACAGTTTCCGTTTGGTGACTGAAGTTAAGCTCAGTCGTTTAAGGTCAAAATCGTTTAAGGTCGTTTGAGGTCGATTTTTTCTAAAGCCGACTATCATTTCGAGGGAAACATTGTAAAGCCGGGTGAAAAAACTTTCCTTTGATGGCACACCCCCGTACAATTGAAAGTCAAGTACCCTCCCTCCTGGGCTGACCAAGCAATTAACTTCATCATTCTTCAAAAGGGAGTCTAGACTGGGGGTGTCATGCCTGGATGCAGCATGCATAGTAGGCCTAAATTAGAAAAATCCATCCAGCATACTTTAAATAAAGTAATGAAAAACATTTAATACCTTATTCGCTGTAACAGCAACAAGAGCTGCGAGGAACGATGCCCTGGTTTCCTTTCCTCCAAAGCCACCACCGAGCCTTTTTGTTTTGCACACAACTCTGTTATAAGATATACCGAGCGCAGTGGCGACAATCATCTGCGTATCGCAGGGGGCTTGTGTTGATGAATACAAAACCATCTCATCGTTTTCATTCAGTGGAAACGCCAAACAGGCTTGTGTTTCCAAATAAAAATGCTCTTGCGCCCCAGTCCTCATTGTACCCTCGAAGACATGATCACATTTCTTAAACGCCGCATCTGTATCGCCTCTTTGAAGCTCATTATCATCGTCATAAAAGGAACCGGCGTTTATTGCTTGCTCCATTGTGATTATCGCTGGCAGTTCTTCGTATGTAACGTTGACTTCCTTAGCAGCTCTCTGCGCCGTGTGCTTATCTTCTGCGATTACTGCAGCAATAACTTGCCCATGAAAGTGAACCTGAAATAGAGAGCATAGGAATCAAATAATTGAAAAACATTGGACGATTGGTTGATGCTTTGTTTGATTTGATGGCTGGAAAGGAACTTCGGGTACTGTATTATAAGTATTCGTTAGCAATATGTCAACAAATGATTCGTGGTACAAAATTTAAAAGTAGCCTTAAATAACGGACTCATCATGTTAAACCCATCAACGCAAAAAAACACCGAAATCAGTAGGAAGAAGACTATTAACTCCTGTAAAAGAAGTTATTGGTTATTGTTTCTTTTACAGGAGTTAATAGTCTTGTTCCTACTGATTTCGGTGTTTTGTTGCGTTTATGGGTTTAATATGATGAGTCCGTTATTTAAGGCTATTTTTAATATTTCAACAACTATTTCTTTGAAATATGAGTATGAAAAATTGTTTTTGTGTAGGTCTCTTTTGAATTTACTTTTGTGGAAGTCAAAACTAAAACTTTTGTATGAAAGTGAACCTGAAATTGAGAGCAAAGGAATCAAATATTTGAAAAGCATTGGACGATTGGTTGATGTTTCGCTTGATTTGATGGTTGGAAAGGAACTTCAGGTGCTTTGGTGTAAGTGCTCATTAGCAATATGTAAACAACAAATTCTTTGAAATACGACAATATGCTATGAATATGGCGCACTGTTGCAGCAAAAAATATTAAAGGGTCTGTTTCATCCAGCATTCCTTGCAAGGGTCTGTTGATGTTCCTTTGTTGTCCGCCATTTTCATGGGCCATGAAAATGGCGGCAACAAAGGAACATCAACAGACGGCACGTGCAAGGCATGCTGGATGAAACAGACCGTTTAAACTTTTGTGCATAGCAAACCACTACTTTGTATATGCCATTTACAACTTTTTGCTTGTTAAAATATGAAATTGTATATGTGGAAAAGTGTTTTTGTGCAGGTTTCCTTTGAATTTATTTTCGTGTAACTCAAAACTAAAACTTTCGTGTAGGACAAAACTAAACATTTTCTGTATGTCAAAACTAAAACTTTTGCGTACATCAAAATTAAAACTTGTGTGAATGTCAAAACTAAACTCGTGTGTATGTCAAAACTAAAACTTCTGGGTATGTGAAACTTTTGCCAACAGGGCACCTGACAAAGCCTTTCAAGGAGAGTATAAAGTTGATTGTAATCGATGTCAATGTGTTTTCCTCCTATTTCGAATTCCTTCCTTTTATTCCTTGAGGGAGAGTTCTTTCTGGTATGGACATTAGCAGGGCAACCTGCTTTCAGGAGAGCCTAAGAGCATGCAGACCTTTCATCTGTTCAGGTGAAACAAAGTAAGCTGATCATCCTTGTCGAGCAGCCATTTCTGTGGGACTTTGAAAGTGTAAACTTAGTTAAATGAGCAAGACCATCCTCTGCCTCCTGATTTAAATCGTACTCGGATTGGTTTCGTTGCAGAGTTTCAAAAATGTGCATGAGGTCGTGTACAGGGTGTCCCAAAAAAATTGTGTCCCGTTTGTCTGAAGATTGCGACAAAACGGCAAAAGATTCTCGCAAAAACTTTTGCATGATGCTGCTCTTCAGATGTTCAATTAAATTTTGCTACCATCCCCATTTTAATCCGTTGAAAAATGATGGAGCTATGACCTTCAGGAGACCAAATTTGCCCGATCACTGAAAACAGCGGTCGGCCATTTTGTCTTACTATTTTGCAGCGATAAATAGTTTCATGGATTGAAAATGAAACAGCAGCCTCCAATTTCATAGCTCTGGTGAAAATTCCGATAATCCTCGGAGAATTCCACTATTTCTGACCTCACAGAAATTATTTCTTACTTCACTTGAAGATACTTATCGCTGCAAAATAGTAAGACCAAATTTGCCCGATCACTGAAAACAGCGGTCGGCCATTTTGTCTTACTATTTTGCAGCGATAAATAGCTTCATGGATTGAAAATGAAACAGCAGCCTCCAATTTCATAGCTCTGGTGAAAATTCCGATAATCCTCGGAGAATTCCACTATTTCTGACCTCACAGAAATTATTTCTTACTTCACTTGAAGATACTTATCGCTGCAAAATAGTAAGACAAAATGGCCGACCGCTGGTTTCAGTGATTGGGCAAATTTGGTCTTCTGAAGGTCATAGCTCCATCATTTCTCAACGGATTTCTACGGGGATGGTTGCAAACTTTAATTGAATATCTAAAAAGCAGCATCATGCAAAGGCTTGGTGAGAATCTATTGCCGTTTTGTCGCAATCTTTAGGCAAACGGGGCAAAACATTTTTTGGGACACCCTGTATGGTATTTTAAAACATCGGTATAAGGAACGGGTATGTTTTTAAGCTTGGATGGCAAGTCCCCGACCAATATCTGGTCAAGTGCCCCCCTCCCCTCCCCCGGGAAACAGTTACAGTTCTGCAGCAAATATGATCTAAGGACGATTTAAATCAAAAGTTTAACTAAGATATTTACAAACACGTTGCAACATCAAATGACTGCAGTAGCACGCCGGCAGTCAACGCTGAATGTTATATTTAAGAATCAGATTGCCGCAACAAGGTCGACGGCAGGTCACAGATGGTTTGTAGTTATATGAGAACCAGACTTTACTGAATTCGGCTGAAGAGAAAGCTAAACAACGAGTGCAAGCAACTGTTGCTCCACAAGGATGACCAGCTTACTTAGTTTCACCTGAACAGATTGAAGGTTTGCGTGCACTAAGCGGGTTGCCTCGCTAATGTCTACATCAGAAAGAACTCTCCCTCAAGGAATATAAGAAAGGCAATTCGAAAGAGAGGGAAAACACATTGACATCGATCACAATGAACTTGATACTCTTCTTAAAGCTTTTTATCGGGTGCCCTGTTGGCAAAAGTTTGACATACAGGGTGTCCCAAAAGAAATTGTGCCCCGTTTGCCTGAATATTTGAATATTGCAAAAAAAAAACAAGAATCGCTGCAAAATATTAGTACGAAATGACCGACAGCTGGTTTCAGTCATCAGACAAACTTGGTTTCTCGAAGGTTATAGCTCCATCATTTTTCAACGGATTTTTACGGGGATGGTAGCAAACTTTAGTTAAATATCTGAAGAGCAACGTTATGCAAATTTTTGCGCGAATCTATGGTCATTTTGTTGCCATCTTCAGGCAAACGGGGTACAATTTTTTTGGGACATCCTGTACACAAAAGCTTTAGTTTTGTCATACACAGAAGTTTAGTTTTGACATGCACAAAAGTTTCAGTTTTGACATACACACACTGGACTGGTGGCAAATGCACCAGCATTATAAGAAAGTGAAGTATTTATTTCTCTCCTTTTATATTGTATGCACTAAAATTGGGGTTTATTTGCAAACAGATATCTGGCCTAAATTATTCTATACCGTATGGAAACCCACTTTGAAGAATGTAAATAAATGAATAAATGAATCGCATGAACCTCTTTAGAAGCAAAGATTTCCTCATCTGGAGGATTCCCAGGAAGGCCAGTCATGTTTCGACTCTCAGGGAGATCTTTGTAACACATAAAATCGACGACTCCACCCATTTCCAAAGCTTTAGTCGCATCAATGTCTAGGATTTTTGCGTGTGCTTTCTTGCTCATGACAAGACCAAGGTAAAGCTCATCGACTGTTTTGGGAATATCGTCTACATAAACCGCTTCACCTGTGCAATGCAGCTCTGCTGACTTATGCGGCACAGGTTTACCAACCGCGCGATATTCTCCGTTTGACTCTGGAATTTTGAAAAACTGATGGCTTTTTATTGGCCTATCGATGAATCCTTCTGTTGCACTTCGGTCTGCTACAACCGTGTGGCCTGCAGTAGCTTTCATTTCTTGGGCTACGTAGACATAAAACTTGTAAAATAAGCTTAGAGCCAAAGATCTTCTGTACCGCACCATTCCACCGGGAGCGTTGGGAGGCAGGTTAAATTCTTCGCAGATTGAGCTGAGCGCGTCTTCAAGTGTCTGCTGATCCCATGACTTCTTGTGGAGCACCTTCATTGTCCCTGTAGCCATCTTTGTGGTCGGTGCCAGTCCGCCATAGCAAAGAATAACATCCTGAACCTGGGAACCCATCATTAGGATTTTGAAAGCGGCGTTAACGATGGCAATGTCATCATCGCGTCTTCTTGCTTGTTTGTAAGCTTTGAAAAACTCATTTTGTCTCGTAAACGGCAATGTTATTGACACTAACACTTCATCAGCTTTGAGGCAATTCTTCCTGTAGCCTGTGTAAAAATTCTCGTCCATCAACACAGTCCTAAAGCCACTGACGCTTGCTACTTCAAGCCTGCACTGAGATGCCATGAAAATTGGATTCAGATCCGAAATAGGACTACCAGTCATGATGTTACCACCGATCGAAGCAACGTTTCTTATCTGTTTTCCTGCAAACCATTGCAACATTTCGATAATAGATGACAAAACAGTAGTTTGGTATTTAGGCAACTGATTCACCATTTCTTTGCACCTCGATTCCATCTCATCAAGCGTCATAGCCGCACCAAACTTAACCCCATTTTCATCGTCACTCGTTTGGTTCATCTCTTTTACATGGCTTGGGTGAATCATCACGGGATATTCACAGTTTTTGAATTTAGTCTCGATTCCAACTTCTGTGTTACCAACTACAATTTTGGCGTCTGGGTGTTGCTCTTTTGTCACTAGTAGTTCTTGCAGCGAAACTGGTCGATACAGTGTGACTCGCTTACCTTTAAAAACAGCACTTTTTCTATCAAGATTTTCATTCAATACCAAATTCGGTGGAAATATCGGCTCCTGTGTTTGATCATAGGGCTGGAACTTTGGATTCACAGCGTCATTGCTCTCAGGCTGACTCGAATTGGGTCCGCAAGGATCAGTCTTCAGGCTTTTGCTATTTACAAGCTTGCAACATGTTCCTTTATTTCCCCCACAGCACCCGGTATTTCCACCACAGCCTTTACCCTGCCAAACTTCCTCGAGATCTTCCTGGCTGGCCGGAGATTCATCTTCCTTCAGTGTTTCATTTATTTCATTCATGATATCAGTAAAGCCGTTTGAATTTATCTCCTTTGTTGAGGTTGAGATTGACGGAGAAGAAGCCCCGTTGACCTGTACTTCTGGTCGATTTGCCTCGTTCATCAACTGCTCTTTAGAGCTATTAATGTTGATTACGTCATTGTCAATAACTTCGTTCTCTTTGCTTTCAAATCCATTAACGATACCAGACGAAGGACCATTCTGACTACCGATGTATCCAGCCCAATTTTCGCTTCGCCTTTCGTCCTGTTTACTCCCCAAGTCAGGGTCGTCGCAAAGTGTCCTCATACTTTCAAGGATTGGTCTGTAGCCTGTACAGCGACACAGATTTCCTTTGAAGTATTCTGTTACGTCTTCCATGCTCGGTTTTGGTTTGTTTCGAAGGAGGGTGTACATCGACATTACCATTCCTGCAATATGATTACAAAATTTCAATTCGTTATAACAGATGCTTCTAAAACCGTCGAAAGATATATTAGGAAATACAGAAAAGGTCTAGAAGTGTGTGTGCATATAGAATTCAAACGATTCATTCTTTCGAGCTGATAGTAACACGGGCACCGTGAAGATCAAATATTGGCCTGTAATAATATTAAGCCTACCATAATATAAAGCCTAGCATAGGTTCCAAATCTTTCAAAAGGCTGGTGTGAAATTCAATGACCTATTTCTTTTAACTGAATTGCTTTAAATAAATTTTAGCTATTTCTCTATAATTCTACAGTGGGACTTTTCTGAAATCTTCAATATTTTCAGAATTAGTGTTTTTCCTTTTTTTCAAGAATTCAAGAAAAATTTTCAAAAAATCTAAAACCATCGTAGTTTTTAAACTGTTTGACGCAACATGAAATGATTTCGAAGAAACCCATGGTTTATGTATGTCTACAATATGGTATCAAGCAAAAGTCTGTCACTCTTCTGGATTACGATTTATAAATTTGATGCTGTCACATTCGATGACGTCATGAGTTGAAATATGAAATACGCGGTAAATTTCGAAAATATTCGAGATTTCTGTAAAAGTCCAACGATAGTATTTAAGGTTTTTTTACAAGCCATTTAATTACAATAAATAGCTCATAGAAGTTTATACCATTTTACATCGATATGAAGATTTTGAGCCTACGCTAGTGGACGGGAAACTACTGTTGTTGCTGTTGTTGTTGCTGTTATTGCTGTTGTTGTTGTTTACTTATTTTTATTCCATATTTACAACGTTGACAATATGTACAATATATAAGTTAACAGATCTGAATTGAATGAAATTAAACCAACATCAACTTCCTAAACTAAATTTCAACAAAACCAGCATTCTAACCTAGTTTTTTTACCAAGCAACATTTCAAAAGGATGCTGCACTTTCCATATAGATACTCAAGTAGATACTGATAGAAACGTTTTTTTTTTAGAACGTGTGGTCTCAGTAATAAGCAAGGCGCGAAGTAGCTCGTGACAGGAACGTAGGACTAAACTAAAAGTTAACAAAACCAGCATTCTAACCTGGGGTGCAGAAACCGCATTGTGATGCATGCATCTTAGCCATTCTCTCTTGAATTGTATGCAATTTTGTCCTGGTACTTCCAATACCTTCCACTGTTGTTACTGCTAAACCATGCATGAAGCATACTGGAGCAAGACAGGCGTTCACAGAGGAATGGTGGATCTCATTGCTGGCTCTGTCATATTTTGACACCATTACTGTGCAAGCACCACATCCTCCCTCTCCGCAACCCAATTTTGTGCCACATAGCCTCAGCTTTTCTCTCAAGTAATATAGCAATGTCCATTCTGGGTCTGCAGATGTCTCCACAATCTTTCGCCCTGTTGAAGGAAAGGTATTATTTAAGACCTGCAGAATTCCAGTATGGCATGGTAAGTCCTTAAACTTCAACAAGAGGTTCTAAAGTAATATAAGGTCCTGAGTCGATACATTATGCGCTGCGCTAGAACGTAGGAAAGCCCCCTCGCCACAATAGTCTGGGCCTCCTGTGGTTGGAATTCCTCGCTATTTTCCTCCCCCCGTTTCTTCCGCGAGAGAGACTTGTAGCAAGTCCTTGTAAACATGGTCATGACCTTCCTTTATATCTGGAAGGTGATTCGGCTCCCCCTTCAGCTCCCCCGGCTTCACATCTACAAGGCTTCCGCGGCGCGTTATATTCTGTGGTGAACCCGTTAACGATTGATTCAGTCAAATTTTAAACAAGATTCAATCAGCAAATAAAAATTGTTTAAGAAAACATTTTGATTTGAATTTGCGGCGGTAGATACGCAGACAACATTTGAAGCTTTATTACTGCTTTGTTTCATTATAATTTCAGAGAGTTCATTGTACTTATTGTTATTGTTATTGTTTATAGCTCGATCATATCAAAACAGGATTTGCAAGTATGGACTCACGTTCTTCCGCAGCGACTTTCTAAATGCATGTATCAAAGTTCCCAAAACGATACCATACGATACACTATATTTAACCTTTGAAAATGCCTTATATTTGAAGCTTGCCCAAAGGCTACCCTACATTGAACTGCGATAATAAGACTTTCAGAACATAACTAAAAATAATCAGGGAATGAAATGTACAATTTACCGACGATGTGATAAGAATGCTGCAATTAGATTGGTAGGAAGCTGCGGAGAAGAGAAAGTAATACAGGGTGTCCCAAATAAATTGTGCCAGTTTGTCTGAAGATTGTGCCAAACCGGCAAAAGATTCTCGTCAACATTTTGCATG
>REGL01000917.1:117196-133635 GCA_004194395.1 Aurelia aurita complex sp. Pacific
CTATCTATTTCTGGGGCCCCTAAAATGTTTTTGAATGATTTCAATTAAAGCTTCTTGATCTTTCTCAGTTTTTAGATAATACCAAAACATTTATCTCATGATTCGCAACTTCAGGGCCAAATTGCGCCATTCTTCCCTTCTTCAGAATTGTGGACCCCAAATATTGAATATTGGTCCATGCTGTAATTCACAGACCCCAAATATTGATTCAACGTAAAATTTCGGACCCCAAATATTAGCATGGACCCCCCCGTATTGAAAGTCAATGAGTACCCCCCTGGGTATCTACCTATATGTATATCATAAAGACATGTATTCGATGATTTGACATGCAGCGCCAAGCAGAGAGGACAGGATGTACAGCCCCTTCAAAAAGTATAGCGAATATGAAAGGAACAGGTCACTAAAGGGTGTTTCAGAAAAAACGCAACCTAACTTTATTTGAGATTATTCAGGAACTTTTTTTTTCTTTATTCAATTTCTTTAAAGTTGGCTATTTACAATATACAATAGCACAAAGGTGCTAATTTAGGCCAACTACAATTATAAAAATCCAAAAAGAAATTAAATATAACCTAAATTTTCTACATAACGTTTGCATAGTCTGCAGTCACAACTAACCGTGTACGTTTTAATTCTTCTTTTAAACATTGAAAGAGATCAAATTCCTTTATGTCGGCAGGTAGTGTCCTCCAGAGCTTCTGCCCGAGGAATCGCACAGTATCTGTTCCAAACCTCATTGTTTTAACTTTTGGTAAACATATGTTTCCGCCAGCCCTCAGCTCATATGAAGGCATCTTTTCTATGAAAATTTCATTCATAAAACTAGGGGCGTTTCCTGATTTTGTTTTATATATTTCAGTTAGAAGGAACCGCAGATTTCTCTAATGGACAGATGCCGAATTTTGAGTCACGAGTAGAGTTTCAAAATCTGAGTGATTATCTTTATATACAATGCGTAAAGCCCTATCTTGTATCTTATTGATTTTTTATTTATGTTTCGATCATGAAACATCCATACCAATGGGCAATAACTAAAATGTGACATGATGCACGCATTCATCAATGACGCAAGTTGTTCAGTTTCCATGTAACTCGCAATTCTAGCCAGAGCATGTAGTTTTTGGGCATCCTTCTTACAGAGCGTTTTTTTTTACATATCAATCTAAAATTTTACAATAACAGAACATGGTTACAGGACAGTACCACATGGAGAATGAGAATAAATTGCAACCCCGTGGCTTTAACATATAACATAAAACATTTACATGAAAATAATTAACTAGGCTACAGCATAAACTAAAGCTACGAAAAGAAATAAAATGATACAACTGTGGGGGGAGGAGACGAAAATTTCACTGAAACAATTTAAGAAAATCTCTTTGATGATTCAATGAACTCTAGTGTTGCTTTAATGATTGTTTTATTTGACTCACAAGGTAACCTTATATCTCCATACAAAATTATTGAAACTAGTTCCTCATTGGAAAGGTTCGACAAACCGTTTGAAAGCAAAATTGCCTGTACGCGGTTGAGGAGATTATTTCTCTGCAGATGATGAGAGTGGCAGTGCAGCAAGAAATGTTCCGTATTCTCAACGCCGGAAAACGCTTTTGAACGTGGGACTTAAACGTTAGTTTATTGTCTATGTTGCTTCCTAAGAGCATTTGCTCCTTGGTCTCTTTGATCATAGAAGTACCAATTTTCAGACGTATATCGTCATGTATTAACACTAATCGTCATGTATTAGAACTAATGATGCTTTAATCAATTTGATGCATGCCATCGGAAAATACAATCTATCTTCTTTCCAATGATATCCAGTTTGGGCGTTATGATTGAATTTTGATTGAATCGCTTAAAGAACCATTGTTAACCATGATCGTTTGTGCGCAGATGAAAAGCCAACAAGTTTACCCAACATGGGGCTTAGGTGCTATTGGCGTGTGATTTTTCGGTTTTGTTTTGTTCGTCTGCTATAAAACTGGCCTGTTTTTATTGGTAATTTATTCTTCGCACGAACCAAACTGATGAGAGTGCGATGAAACTAGTATTTGGTGATTTCACGTTGATCTTTTCAACAGTTACTGGTGAGTTACTAATTTATTTCTTTCCTTTCAGGTTTTAAGATTCATTCGGTTTTGTCTTACAGGATTTAACAGTTTTTCTCTTGTTACAGGTTTATTTTGGTTATTGTTTCTTTTACAGGAGTTAACAGTCTTCTTTCTACTGATTTCGGTGTTTTTGTTGCGTTTATGGGTTTAATATGATGAGTCCGTTATTTAAGGTTATTTTAGAATGAAAAGCAAGACAAAGAGAATTTAGGCCAAAAATGACTTTTAGATAATACGAAAGTACAGTCGACATTGGCACCAGGAAGGATCATGGCTAGGAATGTGTCTTTAACTTAGGTTTTTTTAAATATGGCCTATTTTTGATGCGAGAATGTAATAGGACATTTACATAGACGAAAACCCATCTTTGTGACAGCTTATTTTGTCATTCTTAATAAATGCATCTAATGTGAATAAAGGTTTCTGTTTTGAACCTAAGGGCATCACATCAAGTACTCTTACCCCTGAAATGTTTCGACAAAATCTGTTTCCTAATTTTTTGCCGTAAAAACGCGTTTATTTTGCACTTGCAATATGGGATGAGTGGTCAAGTGCCTTATACAGTTTCCGTCAGGTGATTGAAGTTATCGAGTAAGGTCAAACTCCGGATAGATGACATCGGAGGCTTGACCTTGCAACTCGCCTCGCCATTCGGAAGGGACGTTAAACTAGGGGTCCCATGCCTGGATGCGGCATGCGTAGTGGGTTTAAATTAGCTTCAAGTAGCTAGAAGTGCTTTCTGCCCGCTCAAAATAAATTACTGAAAAGACATGCTGCATTTGAAATTGGGCATACTTACGAAAATATCAATTTAATGATCAATAATTCCATTAATGTATACAAAAATTGAATATCATTTGAAGGAAGAAAAGTTGTACTTTCAGACGGTTTACATTGCATCTTCAAATACCTTATCATCATTTTTTAAAGACTTTCAAATATAGTTGGGTTGCGTTTTTTCTAAAACACCCGATATATCAACGGTGGTTGTCGGATCCAATATCAATAGGTTGCTCCCGATGATAGAAATGCAAAATAGAGTAGAAACCATGAAAAACGCAATACGTCAAAAAACGAAAGCAACTATGGTACGATTTATGATCATGAATATATCAATTGCCAATATTTCGCCCTGGCATGCAGGACTTCTGCAGGTCTTAAATAATACCTTTCCTTCAACAGGGCGAAAGATTGTGGAGACATCTGCAGACCCAGAATGGACATTGCTATATTACTTGAGAGAGAAGCTGAGGCTATGTGGCACAAAATTGGGTTGCGGAGAGGGAGGATGTGGTGCTTGCACAGTAATGGTGTCAAAATATGACAGAGCCAGCAATGAGATCCACCATTCCTCTGTGAACGCCTGTCTTGCTCCAGTATGCTTCATGCATGGTTTGGCAGTAACAACAGTGGAAGGTATTGGAAGTACCAGGACAAAATTGCATATAATTCAAGAGAGAATGGCTAAGATGCATGCATCACAATGCGGTTTCTGCACCCCAGGTTAGAATGTTGGTTTTGTTAACTTTTAGTTTAGTCCTACGTTCCTGTCACGAGCTTCTTCGCGCCATGCTTATTACTGAGACCACACGTTCTCAAAAAAAAAAACGTTTCTATCAGTATCAACTTGAGTATCTATATGGAAAGTGCAGCATCCTTTTGTAACGTTGCTTGGTAAAAAAAACTCATATTACCACAGCTTTGATTTGAAGCGGGTAAATGCGATCTGGCTTGTGAAGTTAGCCGATATTTACTCTCATTCATTCATTCATTCATTCATTCATTCATTCATTCATTCATTCATTCATTCATTCATTCATTCATTCATAATTTATTTGTTAACGCAGGTTAAAAAGTGGCAGCCTCAAGATGGCTGATGTGGACCTGCAAAACTAAAAGTTAAAACTGTCCATACATTTGCTTCTATTAAAATTAACTATTTATCCTATACATCTTTTTTTTTTTAATTTAAATTGCTAATAATATACATAATTTTTAAATCCTTTGTTCTTGTAACAGTGGTTCCTTTGATAAAAGTTGTTGTTTTCAGTTCAGTTATGGCTTTATGCTTTAGTTCATATTTGAAATTTTGTATGTTTCTTGCATCTTTCACAGGTTTAGGCAGGGCATTCCAGATCACTGGCCCTCTAAAACTCAATGTATTTCTCTCAAACTCTGATCTTAGTCTTTTGACTTTGAGTCGATCTTGTTTGTATGTAGACATCGTGTAGTGAGCTTTCAATGGATGTCCCCCTTCCCCTTTTATGATCTTGTACATCTCTACTGCTATCTTTTTGTTATACATGTATCCCATGTTGTTCCAGCAAGCCACCTCTAACACATTGTTCCACTGCTAGCCATTTTTTCTAAATAATTAACAGACCCCAGATACTGAGCTCTTCCATTGCATGATTGACGTGCCGCAAATATTGTGCTCTACAAACCTTGAAACCAAAGTAAACAGGACTCAAAGGACTCTGAGAGGAAACAGGCACTTGAGAACCACACGACAGACTTTGTACAACTTGATTTTCGCATCTAACTTGATAAAGTGGGTAATCGCGAACAAGAAAACCTTTTTTAATTTCAGTCTATTGTTTTCTCTATTGTTTCTTCAAACATTTAGTATCTGAGCTTCTTGTGTTTCTTATCTGTGGCTAGCTACACTGTAACAAATACGCAATCACTATCACGGGCACCGTCAAGATCAAATATTGGCCTATAATAGGCCTAAATCCTATCTTAGTTTTTGTTCATTATGACTACCTCCAATCCTAGCATCAATTATCGAAACTGTCAAGTCAAACTGCTAGCAATGCAGCAGCCATAGCTAGACCTAATTTCAAAATGCGCCTCCAGGAGTCCACAGAAGAAGAACAAACATTGTGCTTCCAACATTTAATTGACGCCAAGCATGCTTTAGTCTACAAAGGTCTTGAAGTATGTTGTGATTGTTGTTGATTTTTTGGCATCATGCCATAACGGACTAAAAAGGGCTTTAAGAGCATGGGTTCCAAATCTTCAAATCGGCGTAAAAGGGTTGATGTAAATTCTATGGCCTATTTCTTCTGATTGAATGGCTTGACAGAAATTTTAGATACTTGTCTATAACCCTACCGTTGGATTTTTCAGAAATTTTGAATACTTTTCGAAATTACAGCGTATCTTACATTTCAAATCACTTGAAGATGTGACGTCATCAAATTTCTAAATCATAAACCAGAAGAGTGACAGACTTTTGCTTGATACCATATTGTAGACATACATGAACCATTGGTTTCTTCGAAATCATTTCATGTTGCGTCAAACAGTTTAGAAACTACGATGGTTTTACATTTTTGGGAAATTTTTATTGAATTCTTGAAAAAAAAGAAAAACACTCGACTCTAATTCTAAAATATTGAAGATTTCAGAAAAGTCCAATGGTAGAATTATAGAGAAATAGCTAAAATTCATTTGAAGCAATTCAGTTCAAAGAAATAGGTCATTGAATTTCACACCAGCCTTTTGAAAGATTTGGAACCTATGCTAGGCTTTATATTATGGTAGGCTTAATATTATTACAGGCGAATATTTGATCTTAACGGTGCCCGTGTTACTATTAGCTCGAAAGAATGAATCGTTTGAATTCTATATGCACACACATTTCTAGACCATTTTTAGCAGCATCTGTTATAACGAATTGAATTTTGTAATCACATTGCAGGAATGGTAATGTCGATGTACACCCTCCTTCGAAACAAGCCAAAACCGAGCATGGAAGACGTAACAGAATACTTCAAAGGAAATCTGTGTCGCTGTACAGGCTACAGACCAATCCTTGAAAGTATGAGGACACTTTGCGACGACCCCGACTTGGGGAGTAAACAGGACGAAAATCGAAGCGAAAATTTGGTTGGATACATCGGGAGTCAGAATGATCCTTCGTCTGGTATCGTTAATGGATTTGAAAGCAAAGAGAACGAAGTTATTCACAATGACGTAATCAACATAAGCAGCTCTAAAGAGCAGGTCATGAACGAGGCAAATCGACCAGAAGTACAGGTCAACGGGGCTTCTTCTCCGTCAATCTCAACCTCAACAAAGGAGATAAATTCAAACGGCTTTACTGATATCATGAATGAAATAAATGAAACACTGAAGGAAGGTGAATCTCCGGCCAGCCAGGAAGATCTCGAGGAAGTTTGGCAGGGTAAAGGCTGTGGTGGAAATACCGGGTGCTGTGGGGGAAATAAAGGAACATGTTGCAAGCTTGTAAATAGCAAAAGCCTGAAGACTGATCCTTGCAGACCCGATTCGAGCCAACCTGAGAGGAATGACGCTGCGAATCCAAAGTTCCAGCCCTATGATCAAACACAGGAGCCGATATTTCCACCGAATTTGGTATTGAATGAAAATCTTGATAGAAAAAGTGCTGTTTTTAAAGGTAAGCGAGTCACACTGTATCGACCAGTTTCGCTGCAAGAACTACTAGTGACAAAAGAGCAACACCCAGAAGCTAAAATTGTAGTTGGTAACACAGAAGTTGGAATCGAGACTAAATTCAAAAACTGTGAATATCCCGTGATGATTCACCCAAGCCATGTGAAACAGATGAACCAAACGAGTTACGATGAAAATGGGGTTAAGTTTGGTGCGGCTATGACGCTTGATGAGATGGAATCGAGGTGCAAAGAAATGGTGAATCAGTTGCCTAACTACCAAACTACTGTTTTGTCATCTATTATCGAAATGTTGCAATGGTTTGCAGGAAAACAGATAAGAAACGTTGCTTCGATCGGTGGTAACATCATGACTGGTAGTCCTATTTCGGATCTGAATCCAATTTTCATGGCATCTCAGTGCAGGCTTGAAGTAGCAAGCGTCAGTGGCTTTAGGACTGTGTTGATGGACGAGAATTTCTACACAGGCTACAGGAAGAATTGCCTCAAAGCTGATGAAATGTTAGTGTCAATAACATTGCCGTTTACGAGACAAAATGAGTTTTTCAAAGCTTACAAACAAGCAAGAAGACGCGATGATGACATTGCTATCGTTAATTCCGCTTTCAAAATTCTAATGATGGGTTCCCAGGTTCAGGATGTTATTCTTTGCTATGGCGGACTGGCACCGACCACAAAGATGGCTACAGGGACAATGAAGGTGCTCCAAAAGAAGTCATGGGATCAGCAGACACTTGAAGACGCGCTCAGCTCAATCTGCGAAGAATTTAGCCTGCCTCCTAACGCTCCCGGTGGAATGGTGCGGTATAGAAGATCTTTGGCTCTAAGCTTATTTTACAAGTTTTATGTCTACGTAGCCCAAGAAATGAAAGCTACTGCAGGCCACACGGTTGTAGCAGACCGAAGTGCAACAGAAGGATTCATCGATAGGCCAATAAAAAGCCATCAGTTTTTCAAAATTCCAGAGTCAAATGGACAATATCGCGCGGTTGGTAAACCTGTGCCGCATAAGTCAGCAGAGCTGCATTGCACAGGTGAAGCGGTTTATGTAGACGATATTCCCAAAACAGTCGATGAGCTTTACCTTGGTCTTGTCATGGGCAAGAAAGCACACGCAAAAATCCTAGACATTGATGCGACTAAAGCTTTGGAAATGGATGGAGTTGTGGATTTTATGTGTTACAAAGATCTCCCTGAGAGTCGAAACATGACTGGCCTTCCTGGGAATCCTCCAGATGAGGAAATCTTTGCTTCTAAAGAGGTTCATATGATTCATTTATTTACATTCTTCAATGTTGGTTTCACACGGTATAGACTAATTCAGGTTAAATATCTATTCATCGGCGTAGGGGAAGATGAAATTTGGGGGGGCTGCCCGACAAAAAATCCATTGTTTGAGAAAATTTTGCCCGACTTGAGGCGGATTTCTGCCCGATTATGGCTGATTTTTGCACATTTTTCTGGCGTTGGGGGGCTGCAGCCCCCCCCTAGCCCCCTATCTCCTACGCCTATGTATCTATTTACAAATAGATCCCAAATTTAGTGCAACAAGACAAAAAGGGATAACAAAAAATATTTCATTTGCATACAGGGTGTTCCAAAAAAGTTGTGCCCCGTTTGTTTGAAGATTGCGACAAAACGGCAAAAGATTCTCGCCAAACTTTTGCATGATGGTGCTCTTCAGATGTTCAAATAAAGTTTGCTGCCATCCCCGTAAAATTCGTTGAAAAATGATGGAGCTATGACCTTCAGAAGACCAAATTTGCCTGATGACTGAAACCAGCTGTCGGCCATTTTGTCTTACTATTTTGTAGTGATAAGTATCTTCACGTGAGGTAAGAAATAATTTCTGTGAGGTCAGAAATAGTGGAAGTCTCGGAGGATTATCGGAATTTTCACGAGAGCTATGACATTGGCGGCTGCTGTATCATTTTCATTCCATGAAGCTATTTATGGCTGCAAAATAGTAAGACAAAATGGCCGGCCGCTGGTTTCAGTGATCGGGCAAATTTGGTCTCCTGAAAGTCATAGGTCCACCATTTTTCAACGGATTTTTATGGGGATGGTTGCAAACTTTAATTGAACATCTGAAGAGCACCATTATGCAAAAATTTGGCGAGAATCTTTTGCCGTTTTGTCGCAATCTTCAGACAAACGGGGCACAACTTTTTTGGGACACCCTGTACATTGTTAGCGCACTTTCCACCAGTCAAGTTTCTGTACAGGGTGTCCTGAAAAAGTTTTCAACGTTTGATTAAATATTAAGATATAAAGAAATACTGGACAGGCTCTATGGTAAGATAACCATATTGCTGAGATTTTAGATTAATTTTAGACACCAGAAGCTAGCAAATCGGCGAAATATTCACGGATTTACGAGCTTTCAAAGGTCAAGTTTGTGCGAAAGCTGAAACGAGACGCACCTAAATTGCATATTTTGTGAAAGTAGCATCTCATTTATTTGACGAAATCAATTGGAATTTCAAAAGCATTTGCCATAAA
Organism: Aurelia aurita complex sp. Pacific; assembly: GCA_004194395.1. Classification (NCBI taxonomy): domain Eukaryota; kingdom Metazoa; phylum Cnidaria; class Scyphozoa; order Semaeostomeae; family Ulmaridae; genus Aurelia; species Aurelia aurita complex sp. Pacific. Next base: position 126,255 of record REGL01000917.1, read on the forward strand.
TTAGCTTTCTCCAATAACATTGAATCCTTGTTATGGATGCTTGGAGGAATCCTGTTGAGCACAGTGTGGAATGGCCCCGCCCGTCTCTCGTCGATTAGATTTTCATTCCACGTTTTTGGATCCTTGCATTCTTAATAGATTTTGGCAACGGTTACAAGAATCAAATTACTTTTGAAGCCCTATTTGGTTTGCCCTGACATCATCAAGAGGTTAAACATTGGACAGTCTTTTTTCACCTCGATTTTGGGACGTCTTTTTGAAAAACAATTCAGTTAGGGGCGCCTGGTTTCAGCTTTTGCACAAACTTGAACTTCAAAAGTTTGTAACTCTGCCAATTTTTGGCGGATTCGCAAGATTCTGGCGTCAAAAGTTAATTTAAAATCTTAGGAACAGGTGCGTCTAGCCAAAAATATGTACCTTTTATCATTGATTTTTAATATTTAATCAAACGTCGAACAAGTTTTTTCTGTGACACTCTGTACACAACATTTTTAGTTTTGACATGCACAAAAGTTTTAGTTTTGACTTCCACGAAAGTAAGTTCACAAGAGACCTACACAAAAACAATTTTTCATATTCATATTTCAAAGAAATAGTTATTGACATATTAAAGATAGCCTTAAATAACGGACTCATCATATTAAACCCATAAACGCAACAAAACACCGAAATCAGTAGGAAGAAGACTATTAACTAATGTAAAAGAAACAATAACCGAATAACTTCTTTTACAGTAGTTAATAGTCTTCTTCCTACTGATTTCGGTGTTTTGTTGCGTTTCTGGGTTTAATATGATGAGTCCGTTATTTAAGGCTATCTTTAAATTTCGTACCACAAATCATTTGTTGACATATTGTAAGGAATACTTATAATACAGTACCTGAAGTTCCTTTCAAGCAATCAAATATCAAATCAAATAAAACATCAACCAATCATCCAATGTTTTTCAATTATTTGATTCCTATGCTCTCTATTTCAGGTTCACTTTCATGGGCAAGTTATTGCTGCAGTAATCGCAGAAGATAAGCACACGGCACAGAGAGCTGCTAAAGAAGTCAACGTTACATATGAAGAACTGCCAGCGATAATCACAATGGAGCAAGCAATAAACGCTGGTTCCTTTTATGACGATGATAATGAGCTTCAAAGAGGCGATACAGATGCGGCGTTTAAGAAATGTGATCATGTCTTCGAGGGTACAATGAGGACTGGGGCGCAAGAGCATTTTTATTTGGAAACACAAGCCTGTTTGGCGTTCCCACTGAATGAAAACGATGAGATGGTTTTGTATTCATCAACACAAGCCCCCTGTGATACACAGATGATTGTCGCCACTGCACTTGGTATACCTTATAATAGAGTTGTGTGCAAAACAAAAAGGCTCGGTGGTGGCTTCGGAGGAAAGGAAACCAGGGCATCGTTCTTCGCAGCTCTTGTTGCTGTTACAGCGAATAAGGTATTAAATGTTTTTCATTACTTTATTTAAAGTAGGCTGGACGGATTTTTTGTTATTTAAAGCTAATTTATGCCTACTGTGCATGCTGCATTCAGGCATGAGACCCCCAGTTTAGAGTCCCTTTCGAAGGATGGTGAAGTTAATTGCTTGGTCAGCCCAGGAGGGAGGGTACTTTACTTTCAATTGTACGGGGGTGTGCAATCAAAGGAAAGTTTTCTTAACCCGTCTTTAGAATGTTTCCCTCGAAATGATAGTCGGCTTTAGAAAACATCGACCTCAAACGACCTTACACGATTTTAACCTTAAACGACTGAGCTTAACTTCAGTCACCAAACGGAAACTGTATACGCCGCTCAGTCAGTCACGCCACATCTCTTATCATGTCAAAGCTATACTAGGCATCAAATCTTTAACAAGATTGCACGAATCGTGAAGATGACAGTGAATTTGCGGGTTTTAGCGCCAAGCGCTGAGATCACAGAACTGTCTGTTCTGGCTGCAATGTCAGTGGATTACACCACTGCAATGCAAAATCTCCTTCGTGAATTCAATTAACAAGAAAACCATAGTTTATGGATGTGTACAACATAGTATCAAGCAAAATTTTGTCATTCTGCTGGTTTAGGATTTAGGAACTTGATGACGCCACATCCTCAAAAAGCTGCAATATAGAATGCTCTGTAATTCCAAAAATACTTAAGATTTCTGAAAAGTCCAATGGTAGAATGATAGGAAAGTAGATAAGATTTCGTTTAAGCCATTCAGTTGAAGAAAATAGATCATTGAGTTTTACACCAGCCTTTTAAAAGATTTGGAACCTATGTTGCACCCCGAATTCAATTAACTATAACTTTTCTTTCAGGTTGGGAAGCCGGTTCGGTTAATGCTAGACCGTGACAAAGATATGATGCTAACCGGTTACCGACACCCGTTTCTTGCGAAATATAAAGTTGGTTTCAATAAAGATGGACGAGTTCAAGTGGTTGACATGGACCTGTTTGCAAATGCTGGTTGGAGTTCAGATTTGTCGATTTATGTTACAAGAAAGGCTATACTCTTATGTGCCAATTCTTACAGTATCCCCAATTACAAAGTGAGAGGAAGAAATTGCAAAACTAACTTACCGTCGAATACAGCGTTTCGTGGATTTGGTGGAAAACAAGGTAAGTTAAACAATTATTACAAACAATACATTATTTTAGTCACCCAGTAGGGTTCCCTAGTGGTCTCCAGTTGTTTCATTTCAAGTTAACAAAATGCAAGTTGTTATTGGTCGCTCATTATTGACTCACAGAGTTTACGAAGTGCAGTCAACGGGATAATACGTAGAATTTCGGGTCTCCTGTCTTCTGCATCTCGCGGTCATAGTTACTCTGTCATGGTACGACGGTTGATAGACAATAAGCTTGTCTTTAAATTAGTACACCCTTTGTCATGGGGCTAGCCTGCGCACAGACTTTACTATTTTGTGGAGGAGGAAAGGAACAGGCTGGGAACCCTCACATAGAGCAATTACAAAGGGACCGTCCTGGATGAACAGAAAGATACCATTAATAAAGACGTTGAAGAGCAATGGTCAAAGTATTGAGCCCTGAGGTACTCCTTGACTAAGTGGCCCCCATGAGCTAAAGTACCCATTTACCTTCACCATATGTTTTCTGTTTGTGAGATAGCTTCTTAATAACTAGTCAGACTAGTCATGACTGAATGGCACTTGGAGGAGTTTTATTTTCTAACTGTGGACAAATTCTTGTGGTTTATCGGTATATGCAATGGAGTTACGTGGATAAATTCAATTTTCAGAAACTGAAATTCGTCTTACCTCACCAAGGAAGGAATTCAAACATTTGAGATTCATCGCTCATGACGCATGACTTTGTCTTTTGACATATGACCCTGTCTTTTCACATATGACCTTGTCTTTTGACACCTGACCCTGTCCTTTGGCATATGACCTCAGCCTTTGCTTTTTAATCTCCACTTCTTAACACCAGGTATGATGATGTCAGAGACTTGGATACACGACATTGCTACAATGCTGGAAAGGGATCCTGCAGAAATCAGAAAATTGAATATGTACAAACCAGGAGAGATGACATTATACAAGCAGAAAATGGAGAATAGTGGACTGCATAGATGTTGGGAACAATGCCTGAAACAAAGCAACTACGAGGAAGCTAAGCAAAGCGTTGTTATGTTTAACAACAAGAGCAGATGGAAGAAAAGAGGCATTGCGATAATACCAGTTACATATGGCATTGGTTTCGAGGCAGCATTTATGAATCAAGGAGGTATATCGTTTATTTTCTGTTTCCTTCGGATTCCGGATTTCGCATCGGAATCTATTGTTTTGTTCAGATTTCGGATACGAACGTTCGGCTTTCGGATGCAAACGTTCGGAAATCATGCGAATTTGACACGTTTGGAGTCGGAGGTTTTGGAGAGTCTCGTACAAAAGAAGCCAATCAAAATAATGTATCCAACAACACAAACAAGCCCGCTACGCTCGTCATTAATAGATTCACGTAATTTTATTGGATGATTTAACAATAAGCGATCGTCAAAACTTAGTGGAAGTGTAGATTGAAATTGGAGGGCGACTTTGGTTCGGAGATCGGTTGCGAATTTTAAGTGAAAATGGGCCTTTAAAGAGTCATTACCACCCAGGGTCCTTTACAAGCACACTAAAATGTCAGATTGTCTGAAAATAAAGCTTAGCCTAAACGGAAGTTATAGATCCACAGTGAAGTGGTTGAACTGATACGGCAGTTATTCAGATAGATTAAAGTAAAACTTTTTTATCACTTCAACAACTTTTCCGCTTAGGCCAAATTTGATTTTCAGACAGTCTAAAATTTCAGCGTACCCAACAAGGACAGATTTTGTAACACAATAGCACGAGATACTTTTATTGACACCAGAATTCAAAACGATTAGCGGCTGCAGACAAAGGAAATTCTCTCAGCCAATGACTTTAAAACAAACGAAGCCGCAAAAGCTTCTCTGAACCAAAAATGCTAGCGCGCTCATTGTGCATGTCAGAATATGTTTTTAAGAGCAAACATGAGCATATATCGAAAGAAGAAGGATATATCTACACATTTACCGCGGGCATTTTATTTCTTTGGTTCAGAAGCCGAGCAGTAAGTGTTTTCATTACACCCACAAAAATAAGAGAATTGAAATGCCTATCAATCGGCTTCTGAACCAAAGAAATAAAATGCCCGATGTAAATGTGTAGACATATCCTTCTTCTTTCGATCTATGCTCATGTTTGCGCTTAAATACAGTTTCTAGAATGCACGACAATTGAGGTAGCTACCTGGTTTTCAGAGAAACTTTCGTGGCTTTGCTTGTTTTGAATTTCTGGTTGAGAGAATTTCCTTTGTCTGCGATCGCTAATCGCTTTGAATTACCGTGTCAATCAAACCCAACTCGTGCTATTGTCTTACCAAATGTGTCCTTATTAGCGTACCCACAAACGACCCTGGGTGACAAATGCTCTTTAACTATTAGGGATGTGGGCATATGTCTTAATGTTTTAAAAAGGTGGTGCAAATGGTCATTACATCTTTTTTCCAATTGAGTCGCTCGAATAATACTTTAGCAGAGTAAAGCATGAAAAAACTTCCGTACAGAGTTGGGATAAGCAAATATTTGGAATTTGACTTTTGCTCTGAAAGCTATAGGTAACAGCACATCTCCTTTCCTTTTCTTGGAAACTGCGGAGTTAAATGTCCAACTCATGCATTTCGGAGAGCTGGCAGGGCTGGAATTAGTTTTCTCCGCCGCCGCACATAAAAGAAGTAAAGACACAAAACTTGGCATCATTTAACAATTCACGTTCGTTTGCATTCTGTTTTTGGTTGACTTCCAAAGGATATTTGCCACGTTATTTGGGACGTTTCTGTTCAATCTCACGGATCTCTACTGTTTTCAGAATGTTCCTACTTTTTGAATTTCCCTGCAAAATCTACCGCCATTTTCTTTAATCTTCAGAATGTGTGTTTATTTGGTGATAGACGCTTTTCCCTGTGTCGTGTGCCGTTTTAGAAGGCCGTTTCCAATGCTAAAAGATATCTCACCTCATGATAAACATTTCAAAATAAAGACTGTTTCAACTGCATTCCACTGAACGAGTAACAAAAATACTCATGGTGTTTGAAAGAATACTGCTCCCTGAATATCAAAGCAATAATATTGAATATTGCCTTCTTAAATTGCCGATAGGTTCATTCAGAATCATTACTCTACCCAGATTTAATCGGTCATTCCTTCACGTTGATATGGGAGATTTTCTGCAGAACGCCCATTTCAGAAACATTCAAAAACGAGTGATAACGAAGAGTAACATTTCTTCGATTTTCCTCCCTAACAATAATGACACTTACATGTATTAGCATATACTTTGTATTTCAGGAGGACGGAATCCCCCTAAAAAGTTTCTATTACTACCAGGTGAGTCTATAAAAAGGCCTGGCAGTCGAAAACATGCTGCTCCCTCAATATCAAAGCAATAATATTGAAGACTGTCTTGTTTTATTCTCGATATGTTCAATTAGGCTCAGTAATTTACCCAGCTTTAATCGGCCATTCCTTCTCTTCGATATGAGAGATTTTACCCAGCTTTAATCGGCCATTCCTTCTCTTCGATATGAGAGATTTTCTACAGAAAAACCCTTTCTAAAACCTGCAAAAAACGAAGGAAAACTACAAAAAAATTCCCTTTGTTTTCCTTCCTAGCAATAATGACATTCGAGCGCATTCATTCATTTTATCCCCTTGGGAGAATGGAATCCCCCTAAATAAGTTATTCATGCCCCCAAGAGGAGAGCACGTGCTGAAGTTTTCTCAAGTCATTTCTGTAAGGTAAACAGATTGGGGAAACTTGCTCCTGATTTTAGCACGTTTTTCAAGGTTTCTCTAAGGGACATTATTTTTTAGCAAATCTCTTGTAAAATTTGAACGGAGTAACCGCTTTCAGTCAGGAAACATTTTGAAAACAATTGCACATGTTGGCTATTCGATCAAATATTTCAAAATACAATTGCTTTGATATGTAGGGAGTAGTTGCCTTTTAAACGGCGTGCGTTTTTTCTGACTGGCCTAGTAGCTTCAAATGTATCATTTTTCAGCCGCTCTCGTCCACGTGTACCTCGATGGCAGCGTCCTTTTAAATCATTGCGGTGTCGAAATGGGGCAAGGATTGCACACAAAATTGATTCAAATTGCCAGCACCGCTCTTGGTATTCCACAAACGAAGATTTTCACATCACATTCTGCATCTGACAAAGTTCCCAATGCGATACCAACTGTAGCCAGTTTATCTTCTGATCTGATTGGAATGGCCGTTATAGATGCATGTGAGAAGATTTTGAAGCGATTAGAACCGTACAAGAAGGAAGGGACAACTTGGGATGATTGGGTGACTGCAGGATTTTTCAATAGAGTTAGTCTCTCAGCGACTGGGTTCTACAAGACACCAGATGTTGGTTACGATATTAAAACAAACTCCGGACGTGCTTTTGATTATGACACATTTGGAGTTGGATGTTCGCTTGTGGAGATTGACTGCCTTACAGGTAATTTTGATCGTAGTCCTCATATGTTATCCGTTGTCAAGCAAGAAAAAAAAATTGCCAAAAGATACCCAGAACTATAAAAACAATTGCCAAAGGATACCCAGAACCATAAAAAAAATTGCCAAAGGCCCGGGGGGGGGGGGTACATGACTCGAGGATGGACGGGGTCTGCCGCCCGGTTCTCAGAGAGCTACCCTCTTCTAATTACCGAAACTTGCTTTTGATACCCACTTTTATGATGAATTTTAGCGGAAAACTGCCCATTTTAACAATTTCTTAAGAATTTCAGCGAAACCCCACCCATGTTTATGGAAAATCTGCCGAGAAAGGAACCCTTGTTTAC
>REGL01000918.1:11440-22683 GCA_004194395.1 Aurelia aurita complex sp. Pacific
TACTTCAAAACTATTGTATCTGCAGTCACCTACGGAATTCTAACATGGGGAACATGCTCGCGGGCCTTGACATCGAAACTTGAAAAATCCACTTAAGTGCTGCAAAAATAATATACAAAATGCCAAAAAGTATTGGTGATGAAGATGTCCTGACAGAGGCTAAATGGATGAACTTACTGTATATTCATAAAAGGAAGTTGCTTACATTTATGTACAATATACAAACCAAGGCATGCCCTAAAGACTTTTCCCCACTTTTTTTAAAGAAATTGTTCTAGATACGCAAGGAAGGAAACCTATGTTTTACCATATGTAAAGACTGAAAAAGGGCGGACTTCCGTGAGATTTCGTGCCCCACTGTTACGGAATCAGATTCCTGAAACCCTAAGAACAGAATACCGCCATATTGGACTAAATAGCAATTTTTTCAAGTTTTTTCGAACTTTTTTGATGAAAAACAATCTAATGATGCATTTGTAATAGATAATCACCATTTTCCAGTTTCATTTGGTCTCTTTTTACATAGAACAAATTAATCGCACAAATGACGTCATAAGAATCGGCTAATTTCTGCCAAAAAATCACCCCAAAATCGTTATTTCCAATAGATTAATATTTTATCACCACATATGTTGACAAACTGAACCAAAAACTGCATAAAGTTCATGCAAAATCTTCATTAAACTTGAATTCAACTTAGAAGCCTGATTTTCACAGATTTTTAGCTTCGTGACGTCACTGTGACGTCATAAGGCGTGGCAGCCACACCCAAATTACGCTATGGGCTACAAATTACTTCCTCTATACCTGTGCCAAGTTGTATCGAATTCGGATGAGTCAAAGGTAGTTTTCAGAGGGGGTGGAAAGCACCCCCCCCCCATAAATGGTAGCTCGAAAGAAGCCCATATGGATAAGGGTTAAGAAAGTCCCTAGTTGTGAAATTCATGAGAAAGAGCCTAAAAGCACCGACCAAATTGTAGAGAAATATCTCACAAGGAACAATTTGAAAGCCCATTCTTCCTCCCTCGTTAGTTTAAAATAAAACCAAATGATTTACTCGTAATATCGATCTAGACTTTCGCATGTGTTATGTAAAGTATCCGCTTTTTAGGACGTACACTATATCCCGTTTTCAAGATTAATTGTTTAAACTTTGTCAAGATTCCAAAAAAATACTGGGAAATGGTTTCAATCTTTGGCGCCTAAATTTCACGTTATAAGTGACTTTCTAAGCAAGTTTTTGATGGAAGTTTTGTTATCGATTAAGGCTGTCTAGAAGCTAATAATATCCAAAGAACAAGCCAAGCTGGAACAATGGTTGTTGCAAAATTGACGAAGAATTACCAATTAGCAAAATGATACGATTAAATTCGGAAAGAATACTTTGGTCTTTCAGTTGTCTTGCAGATTCTGATTCGTTCCAGTCATTGTAGAACTCTTGATATTTAAAATTTTCCAACGCTTGAAATTTGTTTGGGCACAACCTGCTATTTGCATGCAGCTCTACCTACCCATGGGATATGGTGTCCACTTGACACTTCAAATTAAACCGCTCTGCGAAGTAGGGGGACAGAAGAAGCTTTGCTGAACAGACGTTAACGCTCAAAACTAAATCAGTTTCATCTTTTTTATATTTTGCCATAACTTGATCAAGATTAAAAAAGGTTCTAAAAGGGATTAATATGGATCATTTCCAACTTCTCAGTGTGAATGGAAGCGTGATTATTTTGAAAGTTGTCTCCTTTAATTATTCTCCCCAAAACACATTAATGTTGTAGCGAACTTTTGGTCCGGTTGATGTGGATAATATCTAAATAATTCCTCTCTTCCAGTACTGATCTCGAAAAGTATGTCTCCCAAGTGAAAGTTTTATGCTATTGAGAAAAAATCTGGAAGAAAAATGTCTGATGCAGCCAACAAGAGTTGGTAACTCGATAAAAGAAGTCAGCAGCCTTCGTAGAAATGACTAAAAATTAAAGTTTTTGACATGAACTAATCATGTGAATTAACATCAAAGATTCTAGTAAATGCTGTCTCTACCGCCAATGAAAATGATTGAAAATCGTGCACTTATGCTGCACGGCATCAAAATGATATTTTTAACTGGTTGTGAGCTAAAATTCTGCACATACTTCAAGATATCTTTAGAAAACACAGTTTTACATAGCAGCAAATAGATAATTTAATTCAAAGTTTATTCGCTTGCTTTGAATGCTTGTTTATAGTTAAGAAACTATTTTATGCCAAAAAAAACTCTTTTTACGAATCAAAACTATTATCATTCAAAAAAACTTTGCAGAAACAAAAATGACACTAAATTGACATTAAGCCATTCTGATATTCACCTCGGAACGTATAATCCCAAACTATCTCACCATCTCTAGGAAAACTTCCATCTTAATTTGCACTTGTACCATGTTTTATGTGTCATGTGCAACACTGCGCAAGATATGAAGGCAGATTTCTTGCAAGAAAGAACAATTGAACTTTAAAATTTAGGACTAAAACTGTTATATATTCTAAAAAAAGATGACGAAATTGGTTCTTTTTTTCTGATATATATGTTCAATTAAAAATTTACAATACATGCTACGGATTACTCTACATACAAACTACTATAGGGACCGGTCATTAAATATCTGCCAGAGTGGGCCGGAGGGAAAATCGCAATTTTCTCAAAAAAATTTGGTGGCCCAGCCTGAAAGAAACAACAAATTTTCATGGCCCACCGCCCATGTAGGAAAATGTCTCAGGTATTGCTAAAAAATAAAATGAAGACTAACTCTCGTTTCTGTGTGTATGAAACTTCAATGCCACCGGATTATATAAGATTCTCCTTGAAACATGGGTTATTAACAGTGTCAAAATTTAGTTTTCACCCTTGTACAAATATTCATTGCCCAACAGCAAGCATATCTATCAGAATCTGAAGAGGACTTGCTGCAGAAAAGATATACTGTTTTTAAGCTTTGTCGCCAAAACAGGTCTTGTATGATTGTCGAGAAAGTCATGTCTTTATGAATTTTGCAATATAAATCAATATATTTGTTTCATGGCCCACCCAAAGCTGCAAAAGTTATTTGGTAGCTCACCCAATGCGTTGGAATATATTTCGCGGCCCAGCCATATTCCCTGCAGCCCACCCTAGCAGATACTTGACGAGTGGTCCCTTACTATACTGCAAGGACGATACCATGAGGAGCAACAGACTATGACTACCCCATGGCATTGTTTAAAAAAACTAAACTACATACAATTTATATAAATGCTATATACAATTAACAAAGAAAAACGATAAATACTGTACTGTAGTCTGTCTAAAATTAGATGTCAGGTTGAAGCTGTAATAACCCATAACCCAAAAACTGTCTGTTGAAATTGATTTTCAATCTTTCTATAAATAGGATAGCGTATATGGATCGTTAGGTATCTGATATCATTCTTTTTTGCCAACTTTTGATATCAAGATTATTATCAAAACTATAGAGTTTTGTTTCCACTAGCTACCCTGTTGCTCTGAAATTTTGAAAAATAGTTAAAGAGTGGGAAATCTCAACAGTTATAATATTAAAGCGTGCAATATGTCCCTTTTGAATCCTTCTATCTAAATAACATAATGATAGAAATTGACATCTTGTTTTTAAAGAATTGAGTCTCAAGATTTGCATACTCTTTCGTATCTGGCTTCTTGTTGAAACGACGGTAATCTCTTAGAAATTATACCATTTCTCGTTATTCATTTAGGAGCAATAAGACCCTGTCCTGTTAAAGCCTCCTCGCCAATGATTTGACGTCTAACAGTATAATGTTTAATCAAGGTTTTTGTTGCAATACTTATCTCGCCAGTTCCAAATTTCTTTCTGTTTATACGAATCGAGTGCTCACGAGTGCAAGTAAATAGTTTTAAATAACAGTGCTGGTAAAATCTTTTGGAAAATACCTCTGTAGCGTCTGTAGTTATCATTAGTCTGCAGCTGAAACAATGCTTTCAAAATAAGATAAATAATTAAAATTGCTATTTTTGAAAACGGGTTGCTTCATAAGACTCACCTAGTCTTCACAGAGTCAAGCCAGCCAGAAGAACATCGTAGAAGTCTGCAACAAAACATCATTGAGCTCAGCAAGCAAGTCCAGTTAATTTCCGCTTTTCAAAAGAATTGCCATGACAAATTTGATATAATAGAAATTTAAAACAGCAAGATTAATACAAAGACAGATTATAAGTTCATCCGCGCAATCAGCTAAATCTGCTTCAAGAGTAATAGGACTTACTGCTTAAAACCTGAATCCAATGAGCAAAATAAATTAATTCTAGAATATTTTGAGAAAACTTATGCACACAGATTGAATGCACCGTACGAATTGAGGAATGTATCCTAACTGGCGATGAGATATCAGAATGAAGCTTTCGTATTTAAGAATGGCTATGGCAGACAGGTGTCTTTGGTATTGTCGATGAAAATCATTGGCTAGCTAAAGGAAAACAAATCGAGAACGCAGTGTTTCCGTAAAAAGATAATTGAATTCTCTTTCCAAAGAAATTTGATCAGTTTTAGAATAGACGAAAAGCAAATTGATTAACTAGAATTAATTTTGAGAATTTCAATGCTATTGTGGAAACGTAAGGGATTGGCTTGTCTAACTATTGAAAAGGACATCGAAAACACCTCAGTGAATTTGTGTCAATCAAAATCATAGACATTAATAGACATTATATGTCTAGGTTAATCCTGCAGCGCCATGGATGCCAGAAAATTGGATTTGAAATTGTTTTAGCAAATCGAAGCGAAAATATCATAAACTCTTGAAATTGAATTTTAAAGAAGCAGTCTCTATTTTATGCAGCGATGCAAAAGTTTCCAGGGTTTCTCAGTTTTTACGACTTGATGGCAATTGAAGCATGATATGATGTTAATACGCAGATGTTGTACATTCAATTAAATATGAAACATAGGCCATTCTACCGTATCAAAATGCACTTGTTAGACTCGTAATTGCATTTGATGAAGCCTTTAGGAAATATTTTATCGAGTGAGGAGCACTGCAAGACAAAAAATACAAAGTAGGACCACCGCAGGAACAAAAAACCAACGGTTTACTCAATAAGTCCAGCAGGATGAGCCGATACCAAATGCACAAGAACAAACGCAGTTGAACTAATAATGCAAATTTCCTTGTTGATATATGTATTGCCATGAAGAACTTCCAAATGTTATTGATTCGATAATTGAGCAGTTTTGTTGCGGTGGAGAGAATTCCAATCAAACGCAATTTGAAGATAAAACATGATGGAAAGATCAGAAGTTGGATAGGAAGGATTGTGGCATAAATTTGATTAGTAGATGATTGGTAAAGACTATCAGCTCTTCACCCAGCCCGTAGTGACGCAGGTATGTGTACTATCGCATAAATTAAATGATCTATAAACAGAAGATATATAATCAAGGAACCGACACGTTACCTGGTGTAAATATTAGAGAGAAAGATATAACAAATCTTAGGTATGCAGATGACACTGCCTTGATTGCGGAGTCGGAGCAGGGTCTGCAACTAATTGTAGATGCAGTCGAAACAGAAAGTTTGAAAAAGGTTTCAAAATGACCATGAAGGAGATAAAAACAATGGCAATGACCTGAGATCCAGAGAATGCAAGCATCGATATAAAGGAAGATGGAAATACTCTAGAGCAAATGGAAGCATTTAAATACCTGGGGCAAGCGATCACATCTGATGGAAGAACAGATACTGCGATAAGACAAAGTATAGAAATCGCAAGACAGTCTTTCCTAAATATGCGTGACTAGGCTTGCATTTTTGCGCCTACGGCGCTGAGCTGGCCCGCCGTCATACCGAGTGATACCATCGTACCGGGCAACATTTTCACGTGAGGTTTGACTTCCCTAGATTTCTTGTTTTTCCAATCGAACTGTCTGTAGGAGAAGAACACTCGAGGCAAGGGACAAAGGGAATGACGCCACATCTGACTGCAACGAATATGTTCTTAGGATAAAATTTGACCAACAATTATGTTGGGCCCCCTGATAAGTAGGGTTATAAAATCCTATAATGCAAAGATAAAGAAACTTAAAAGAAAGAGACAAATTCTAGAGGATCTATATTTCTGAGCAGTTTTTCCTGCAACAGCCTATTGTATCTCAGTATGGGGTACATGTGGAGAGCAACTACTCAGCACACCAGAAAAGACACACATGAGAGCAGCCAGGATTATTCATGGCATTATAGGAAAATATAACAATGAATAATTGTTACAGAAAGCAAATTGGGACCACCTTTCATACATCTACAACAGGAGATTGCTGATAATGCAACAAGTCAGCTTAGAGAAAGTCATCCCAATAATCGGAAAGTTGTTCACCAAAAAGCAAAAACGAAGATATGAACTAAGAAGAAGAGCTGTCTTCAAGATCCCTGCATTTGGAACAAAAATTGGTAGAAATACTGTGGCCTTTAGGGGACCAATGATATGGAATAGTTTAGAAGAAGATTTGAAGCTGAAAACCATTAAAAACTTAAAAGTACAGTTGAGGAAACACAGGAATCATATTAACAATTTTAATTTTGCCAAAAGAACAGAGCACATAAGTTTCAAAAATAGTATTTTCGCTTATCAGTGATTTTATGCTTTCATTTGGAACACTGTAATTAATAAAGAATAGAAAAATATTAGAAAAATAGAAAAAAACGATAAAAGAATTATATTTTAAGTAGTTTAAATAACAGGTACACATCAGCTGCAAGCTGCCAGTATCTTACATGCTCATCAACAAAATAATGTATGTATGTATTTATGTATGTATATAGACTAGGCTTGTCCTCGGTGCCTGCGGCGCCGAGCTGGCCTGCTGTCGTACCGAGTGATTACTTGGGAAATAATGTGTTGCCTCTTGGCGTTATTTTCTCTTTATCACTTTATGTGACCAAAGTTTCGACACAGGTTCGCTCTACAAAGCTGCTGCTCATTGTTATGCAAGGGAATATATTAACAACATGTTACTTTAGATGGGTATCAAAGGGAACAAACTAAACTAAACTCTAATGCAAACAAGAGACAAGCTAAAAAAAATCAGCAGTCAAAGGTAAATCCCAAATCCTTATGGATTCTCATAGACAGATCCGTAATAAGATCAATGTTCTTAATGCTCAGTTGAAGAAGCAGCATTATACTGACAGGATCTCTGCACGTAAAGGCAATATGAAAGAATCTTGGAGAAAGATTGATGAACTTCTCAACAAGACATCAAAATCAAGAAGCATTTATTGTCTCAAATAATCAGGTATTGAAACTGGGAACAAAAGGATGTTTACATTGCAATGAACAATTTCTCTTGCACTATAGGTAGAGAACTAGCAGATAAGATACAACCTGCCGCTAATCCCTTTCGGTCAGGTGAAGATGAAGTTAACAAAGATAAGGCCAAGTTTAACTTCAACACAATCGAGCTGAAAGATATCAGGGATGTGTTTGCCAAGGTTAAAACAGCTAAAAACTTTGGGATTAACAATATCTCCAGCTACTTTATGAAGCTTGCTTTGCCTTACATTGAAAACTCTCTGGCTCTCTCGTTTAACACATCCATTGAAACTAGCAAGTTCCCAGATTCATTGAAAGTAGCTAGAGTTACTCCAGTTTTCAAAGATGGTTATTTCAAAGACTCTTTAAAATGTAATTATCGCCCAATATCAGTCTTGCCTGTCATCTCAAAGCTCTTTGAAAAACTTGTTTTTGACCAACTGTACCAACATATGAAAGGAAATGGCCTTTTTACAGCTGACCAATCAGGGTTTTTGAGCCTCCATTCCATGCTGTCGTGTTTGCTTAAATGAGCGATGATTGGATCTCGGTAAATTCGTGGGATTAGTATGTATTGACCAGAAAAAAGCATTTGATGCGGTCGACAAAGACATTCTTTGTAAAAAGCTCGAACTTTATGGAATGCGGCAGCGAGAGCTATCTTGGTTTAGGTCCTACCTACCCAACTGCCAACAATTCTGTAAAGTTAACGGTGTTGATTCAGGTGTCGAGAAATAGAAGTGGGAGTCCCACAGGTTTCATGCCTTGGCCCCCTTCTCTTCCTCATCTATATCAACGATCTTCCCCAGGCTGTCCAAGATTCCTCAGTGACTAGGCATGCTGATGATACCAGTCTGTGCCAGCAGTCTAACAATTTGACTCGGCTGAATGAAGCTATAAAAGCGATCTTAGAAAACTGGATACTTGGCTGCAAGGAAATAAGCTGTCCTTCAGTGTAGCAAAAACTCATTCAATGCTCATATCCACACAGCAGAAACACAACTCTCTCAAAAGTCGAAACGAAGTCTTGGAACTGAAGATTCGTGACAATGAGCTCGAAGTAGCTCAAAGGTCAAAGTACCCTGGAGTACAAATCGATTCCCCTTTGGACTGGAAGAAGCAAATAAAGGCAGTTTCTTCCAAGGTCTCCAGGACAATCGGCTTTTTTAAGACATGCAAAGTTTTTTCTACCTAAGGAGAGTTTTAAAACTTTTACAGAGGCATTGTTTAGCCCCACTTTATATACCGTTGTTCTGTTTGGGGTTGTGCTGGTTCTACAGACATCAACCAGTTGCAAAAGCTTCAAAATCGTGGTGCTAGAATCATAACAAATAGCAGTTTTGATACCCCAAGCAGACAACTTATTAAGGAGTTGGGATGAATGGCTATCGAAGAACTTATTGGTGTTGAGTCTAAAGCGATGGTCTTCAAGTTGCTCAATGATTTGCTCCGCGATACCTGTGTAACCTTGTTATCAAAACTTCAACAAGTTCCTCCCGCAGCCTCAGGAACACTGAAACTGATTTAGGTTTCCAAGAAACTGATTTAAGGTTGCCAAAGAAAAATTCAGCAAAAGGCAAAAATGATTTTCTTTCCGGGGAGCTAAACTATGGAATAGCCTCCCATCTGAGTCTAAGACGGCATCCTCCCTGAATGGTTTTAAAAATCAATAAAGGGTTAATTTTTCTTTCTATTGTAAATATTGTGTAATTGTAAATAGTCTTTTAAAATTATTGTCTTTTAGTGATAGGGTATTTTTGACTGTATATTGTAATTAAGTTTTTATCGGAGGGCCCCTTGAAAAACAGCTTCCGCTGAAGGGCAACCCTCCTTAAAAGAATGAACTATGAAAATATATGAAATATATGAAATATGGAATAGACACAGCTATGTCATAGTCGAATGGCCGCTATGACAGGCTGAAAAACAATAGTTGAGACTGTCATCCCGTGCGTTTGACTGTATTGTATTTCTAGAATCTTTTCTTTGTTCTCCTGCAAAACTTCTCTTTAGCTCCCTTTGCCACTAACTACTTCATCAGGGCAATATTTCCCACTAAGGCCCCGTTTACACTATGCCGGTACGAAATGGATACGGAATAAAGCTGTGCCGTATTAGTTTTTTTCTGTTTAAACAGAATCGTCGTCTACATTATGCTGGCTGAACGACGAAGCCAGTTAGCATGCCGTTTTCATTTTGTGCCGTATTCAAGTAAAAACTAAAAACTATACTATTTAAGTAAAAAGTAAAAACATAGTGTAGACGGTAGGTGAATAAAGCACAGTTTCTATTTACTTCGTACCGCATGTAAACGGGGTCTTTAAGCTGCTCTCTTGTTTCCATCTCTATTCTCTATCCTAAGTATTCTATTTTCAACCTCTTTTATGTCACCTAATCATCGTAGTGTCCATACATTTTAGTCCACTTTTGCTACTCCAAGCTATTTCTGTTCATGGTGCCGTTTCATCGACCTGAATTGCCCGAATATCTTCCAGAATATCGTTTTTAAATCACTTCTCGTGTTATCTTTTACTGCCTTTTTAGACACTGCAATTGCTATGATGCACATCGTTTGAAAGCATGAATCAAGTGCAAGGACACATTTCTACGCTGTGTTATGATTTTTCACGAGGAAGGAGCGCCCATACCAACAGAGAGCTATTTGGCTCTTCTCATCGTCACATAAGATATTTTTTAACATTTTAATATCTCTTTTATGAAATTTTATTCTCTTTATGATCTTTTCATTAATTCATTTTAAGAAGGCAGAAAGGATGTCTAGCTATTTAAAGCTAAGTTAGGCCAGGGAGCGCCTAGCCAGGGAGCGCACTATGCATGCCGCACCCAGACGAAAGCGTGCCTCAGAATTTCGATACATTGGTTTCCATCTAAAATCCAGACCAGTGGACATTGGAAAAACTTCCCTATCACCCTTTTTCGAATCCATTTCCATTTCATTGGTGCATGGAGCACTACATTCGTTCTTTTGTCAAAACATCATTGCATTCTGAAATTTTACTCAAGTTAAGTTTTTCATTTCCCATTCCACTTTAGATAGTGCACTTAGCTTAGCTCAAGCTAACATACTCAACACAACTTATTAAGCGTAACTTGCTTAAAAATTACTTTTCTTTCAAGTTTAAATTCAACTTTACTTCAATATATTTCAATGCAAATCTACTTTACTTTCCATATTTTACTCGCTGTGATTTCACCATTCTCTTTTATACGATTTCTTGATTTTCCTTGTCCATCCTTTATTAGGTGGCGTTGGGTTTACGTGAAGGATTCTCTTCCCTCAAAAAATCGCTTGGACCTGGTGACTCTCCCTGAATGTGTTGTGTGTGAGATCCAATTAGATAGGAAAAAGTACTTTTTCGTGGTGATTTATAGAGTCAGGACCAGGTTGAATTCGATAATTTCACAATAAATTTTGAACTGTTGCTGTCAAAGCTCCATGCTGAAAATCCTTTCTGCGTTATAATTACTGGTGATTTTAACTGCCGCTCGTCTCAATGGTGGGAAAATGATATTGAAAATAATGAGGGAAAGCTATTTGAGCCATTAAAATCTGAAATCGGTCTTCATCAGTTGATTTTGAAACCAGCTCACATCATTGGTGATTCAAAGTCCTGCATTGACTTGATTTGTACTGATCAGCCCAACCTCGTAATTGCATTTGGCACCAATCCGTCGCTACACGAGAATTGTCATCATCAAATTGCTTATGGAAAATTATCCGTTTCAAATGTAGCACTGCCTCCCTACACCCGCAGAATTTGGCATTATGATAAGGCAGATTTTGTTGCCATAATGAAAAGTATTGAAATGTTTCGTTGGCATGAACATCTTGACGAAATCGCATGCCCTAATGAACAAGTTAAATTACTCAATGAAGTCCTATTGGACATTTACTCTAATTATATTCCAA
>REGL01000918.1:23414-33808 GCA_004194395.1 Aurelia aurita complex sp. Pacific
ACTACCGTCCCATTTCTCTTTTACCAATTTTTGGGAAAATGCTTGAAAAGCTCGTGTACGACTCCCTCTACTCACATCTCGTCACCTATGATTTACGCAACCCCAATCAATCAGGTTTTCGTCCTAGAGACTCAACAGTCAACCAATTAATTTCCATAACGCATACAATTTTTGAGGCATTTGACTGTAATCCTCCTCAAGATGTTCGTTCCGTTTATCTCGATATTTCTAAAGCATTTGATTGAGTATGGCATAATGGTCTTATTTATAAACTAAAACGATGTGGTGTCTCAGGACAACTTCTTTCTCTTATTCAAAGTTTTCTTGAAGGCCGTAAACAGCGAACCGTTCTGAATGGACAGTGTTCTAATTGGGGAAATATTTTAGCAGGAGTGCCCCAGGGCTCTATTTTAGGACCATTGTTTTTTCTTGTTTACATAAATGAACTCACGAAAGACTTGAAGCGTAATGTTAAACTTTTTGCTGATGACACATCCTTGTTTACGGTTGCCCAAGAACCTAACGAAGCTGCAAATCATATGAACCATGACTTGGAGGTGATAAGACAATGGGCGCAAGTGTGGAGGATGTCATTTAATCCCGATCCACAAAAGCAAGCCGTTGAGGTATTATTTTCAAGGAAAAGAAACGAGATAGATCATCAAGTGATGTAATTCCCTGCATACAATTTATTTTGCTCCTCTTTGTATTTGTATATTGTATTAATTTTCTGTATCATTGTATTAATTTTCTGTAATATTATCTGTTATCCGTGTAGTTTAATTATTTATTAGTATATAGTTAGGGGATTATAAATTGTACGGTATGTAGTGAATTTAAATTATATGAAACTGAACATAAAACTGAATATGTGATCCTCTTTAACGACATACCCGTGAAAAAAGTAGATGAACATAAACACCTAGGTATTATCTTGGACAAAAATCTTTCTTTCTCAGCTCATAGCATATCTGTTATATACAAAACGAGAAAGGGCAATGGTTTGCTGAAACATCTCTCCAAATATCTACCTAGGCATACCCTAAATGAACTATATAAGCTTTATGTGCGACCCCACCTGGACTATGGAGATGTTATCTGTCATATTCCAGCTAAAGTATGTGAATTTAGTCACAATATATCATTTTATAAAATTTAATGGAAAGATTAGAATCTGTTCAGTATTCTACTGCCCTTGCTGTAACAGGAACATGGAGGGGAACATCGCGAGAAAAACTGTATGCAGAGCTTGGCTGGGAGTCACTAAGTTCCCGAAGGTGGAGTAGGCGCCTTACTCTTTTGTATAAGATTATGAATAATCTCACTCCCCTTTATACAAAGGAGCCAATCCCACAACTTCATCAGTCGAACCACTCTCTTCGCAACCAGGATGTTATTGGGCGACCAAGGGCAAGGACAGAAAAATTTCAATCCAGCTTTTATCCAAACTGCATATCTGAATGGAATAAACTCGATCCTGAAATCAGGCTTTCACCGTCTGTTGCTGTTTTTAAGAAAAAGCTTCTTTCATTAATTCGCCCTCCTGCAAAATCTGTCTTTGGGATTCATGACCCAATAAGTTTATCGTATCTTTCCCAAATGAGAGTCGGTCTCAGTAGATTAAATTTTCACAAATTCAAGCATAATTTTAGGGATACCGTTAACCCATTGTGTCCAACGAACGATGGCATTGAGGATAAGGAACACTTTTGTTGCTTTGCCCTGCATTTGACACTTTACGACGAGATCTTCTCGCCGGAGTTTCAAATTTATTACGACCATTTGCCCAAATCAACGGCCTCCCATACGACGTTCTGACGCAACTTTTATTGTATGGCGATAAAGACCTTTCAAATGACGTCAACCAAAGTGTACTCAAACTGACTCTAAATTTCATCCATGGAACTGGTCGGTTCAATTAAGATAATTTCAGACCTGGTACACACCAAATATATACTAAGTCCTATTCTCCTTAATTTTTTCTTTTTCTTAATGCTTGTAAGTCTGATTCACATTGGATGTGAGGCGTCTATAGTGTGAATGACAACTCATCCACACAAACCCAAATTTTCAAATCCACAACATTGCAAACTATGAACCTCGAACCGACAGCACTTGCGCATTTTTTTTATGAGCGGTGGAGACCCTGGAGGGGAAACAGCAGCGGCGGCAGTTGTTGTCGGTGGTGTTTTCTCGGTCGGGGTTCCTGCTGTTCAGCAGCATTATCGCATGTGCTAGCCATGACCTCCAATGTGAAACAGATCCTAGTATGTATCCGTATTTGGTAGTTTATGTGTAGCTCTTTGTAAATGTATATTTTATAGTATTTAGTTGTATGATGTTCTTTTTATGGAATGGCNAAACTTTGGTTCTGCAAGTAATTTCTTTTATAGCACTATATTACTGCTGTAGCAGCCATTCTTGGAAACATTACTATAGACATTAGTTTTTTCTTTAGTCTCTCTCTTATGAAGTAGCGGTATTCAGGTAAATTTAAGATAGAGGTGTTCAGGCAGGGGTACAACGCATTAGCCAAAAAAATAATTTCTAGCATGAAAATAGACCCAACAAGATAGTTTTTCTGACCACACATGCACAAAAGTTAGAAAATCAGTATCTTAAATCTGTAGAAAAGTGCCCTAACTGATTAGATTTCTTGTTATGTATTTGGATATCTAAGGTTTTTATGCCAATAATATTATTTGATTTTAATTTCATTGGTACATTACACGTATTTTTTTAAACAAATTGCCCATAAGCAACTCAACTCTCAGATTGCCAAAAAACTAAGAAACTCCATTTCAGGAAAATATAAGTTAGAAATTATTTATTTTGATAAAGGAAATCCTAGACATATTGTTACTTTACTTTCACTTGTTTCCTTTATCATGTTACCCTTAAGGTACTTAAGTAATATCTGACCGTAGCGAGAAAAGTGGTTCCCCATTGATGATATTCCCGAAAGACATTTAAGTAGTATTCAAATGGTTGGCAGGGATTCTGAATCGCATTTTAAAACTGCAAAGGCTGTCAACACATAACATGGCTAACACGAGCGACGTTGCAAACATCAAGCGCCTAACAAAATTGCCAGCTAAACAATTGAATTCTGCAAGGGTTTCCTCATAACTCCGAGCCAACATCCTGCCATTGGTAAGTTTACTACATTCTTACGTCAATTGTTACTTTGTTTTGTTGTTTTGTTCCCTTTCATAGGTTGCAAACTTTCGTTACAGGGCATCATCATTGGGCGTACGTGCATGCTTTGCAAGACTGTATTCCTAAGTTGCCTTTTTGATTGATATCTGTTGCTCTCCACACTCTATTTTATCTTCGTATGTCAAATATTTTACTTTCATTCGATTGGCCTTGATTTCGTTTTGCTTGGGAGATCCAACTCTCAGGTTTGCCGTTTGTACATTTTCGTTTCAGATCATGATGGTGATGATTTCTTTATCGTTGATTTCACAGTATCGACTGTTTGTTGACCTCTCGGTGTTCTTATTTATCAACTTGGCTTTTAAGGCTAGCTTTTCTATTGCATAGAATCAACTTTCTAAACATTTTATTCGGCAGTTTCTAGTAGGAATATACTGAACATTTCATTAATTTTCAGGTTTATAAAGGAGCGGCTGCTTTGAGCCTCAGGAGCATCTGGCGGACAAAGAAAGGTGAAGAAGATGATGCCGCCTTGCTGATTTCGTCAAAGCGACTGAAAAGTGACGAAAAACTAGCCAACTTGCCTGGTGTTCATTTCTCTTTTTCGTCAATCAGTGGAGTCACCATCAATGCCACGACGAGGGCACTGAAGTTCTTGGTGCAGCAGCGCAAGGAAGAAGAAAATAATGGAGAAACGTCAGGGCAGGGCAGTCCTCGCGCAAATACCCCAACAGATCAAAGGAGAAATATCGCTGACAGGGAAAAGAAGAATGAAAAAACCCCTAGACATGACAACCCTCGTGCAAATGTCCCGGAAAATAGCGACAAAGATGTCGAAAAAAGTAGCACGATGCCTGCAAGCACCTCATCATCAAACCTTGAACAAAAAGACGACGACTCTATCACAGAATTTTACAATTCAGTGGCCTATTTCATCGTTTACACACCGTCAGCTGCATGTGATGATGACGTCATTTTCAAAAACCCTGCATGACATGAACATGGAGGTACAAGTTAAACGAATCAAAACAAAGGCACGGCAGACTGGAAAAGATGAAGGAGAAGGCATTGATAGGTAAGTGTAGAATTATATTGCAATGGTGATAGATTATTTTACAGAATCAGTGCTCATTATTCTCTTCCAGCTTATTTAACAAGATGACATAAGAAGCGCTTCCCGAATTGGGTGCCAGACTCACACGCACTATAGACTTCGACGAACTTTTATACCATAAAAATAACGGGCTAATGCGCTAACGGGCTAACCTTTCAAATTCTTTGTTTCATAACAGGCTTACACAGACCAATGATTGAACTTAAACTTTTGTCCGTTGTTGTTGTTCTTGTCATTTTTTCGCTGTTGGCCCTCTCCTCATGCATGAAAAAATTGCAAAACAATGAAGCATGCAATTATTTCATTTGTTAAATACATTTTTCGTCCTATTTGTCAGGTATGACACCCTTAGGGAGCTAGAGCAAGTTGTAAAAGACCATGATAACGAAGCGATAAAGATGGTAACGTCGAGGTCAAATGACTATTGCTACGCAAAAGCCATGGCTGAGCCATTTGCGAAATCCGATACGCGATCTCCAGCTGAGGTTTTTGATGGCTCAATACCTAATACAGTAGAATTTGGTGACATAACCAAAAGAGCGCACGCCAATTTGCAACGGGATGGCTTAAACGCACGTCTTGTCAACCAACTGAAACAGTGATATCCGTTCCGCCAGCGTGGCCACTCTCCACCACTATTGAAAAAGTAAAGGGAATTATGAGGAAAATGGGTCACAAGCTGCACAATGGTGGTATTTTCGCTAAGCCCCCTGGATTACAGTTGGCATATGTATACATTATGGAGGTAATTGTTGCAATCATAGGGCAGAACTCCAGTAGGGCGGATTTATGAGTCTATTCTTATGAACTTTTTCGGGATTTTATGGGTATGATTTTCAGAACCAGTTTAACTTTTCCACTTAGAATTCACACTCAGAGATCATTAATTTGGTTTCCTAAATCAGCGTGTTGTGCATATTACTATTACAGAATTGTAAAAATTGTTACTTTCTCTATCTGTTTGATTAACTCCATTTTCATGATTTCTTCTAGATGAAATGATGCGTTTCATTACAAACTGAGTTGTTGCAAATAATGATTGACAAATGTTCCTAGCTTGGTGCGAGGCCAACAATACTTGTAGATTAGAATTCCTAGCCGATATTCCAAATTGACAGGGGTTTAAGCCGAAGGAAACCGCATTCTTTTCCTTTGAGCCATTGATAACTTCAACATAAGACATGTTATTTTACAGGTTGAAGAGTATCTAAACCGCCTTCTCGCCAACTCTTATCTTCGAAGCCCGCTGCTGAAATACAAAAGTCAAATAGGACTTCTCATGAAAAACAAAAATTGCGTGGTAATCAAGCAATTGGAATTGGAT
The DNA here is from genome assembly GCA_004194395.1 of Aurelia aurita complex sp. Pacific. NCBI lineage: Eukaryota > Metazoa > Cnidaria > Scyphozoa > Semaeostomeae > Ulmaridae > Aurelia > Aurelia aurita complex sp. Pacific. The sequence continues at coordinate 29,012 of REGL01000918.1, forward strand.
TTGGATATGATTGAAGTTTCTAACCCCCCCCCCCCCCCGGAACTTGTTTCAGCATATCTGAAAGGAGATTCGTTGGTGCCCCGTAAGAACACGGCAGTGCAGAGATGTCACCAAGAATATTTTTACCGTATGACAGCACCAAAGAGCCGGTTCCTGCATACTTTGAAGAGTCAATCAGGAATTCCTTTCCTGGTGAAAATGAGCGTGTAAGATTCTTGAACAAGTTTTATCAATGTTTCATGGCGGGAAAAATTCCTCAAAAGATAAGAAAATTAGTGGTGTGTGGCCCAAAGGATAGTGGGAAGACAACGTGGGCGTTAGCATTCTTCGGGATCATCCCTCGCCGATACATTGCCTGGATCACTGCAGAAAATCAGTTCACTTGTGCCATGCTTAACGAAGATACACAACTTGTTTTCCTTGATGAATGGTCGTCAAACACATTGCAGTCAGAAATGGCAAAGACTGTCTTGCAAGGTGAATATACAGTGGCAGCGGTTAAACACGGAGAACTTAAGTGCTTTGATAGCAAGAGCCCATTCTATATCACTACAAACGAAGTGCCATATTTCGGAGTTGATGACGAAAACGTAAAGCGACGAGTGAAGATATTCGAGACAAAGTCACTGCCAAAGTGCAAAACGAATGTCGACCGATGGACGAGAGAGAATGCGATGCATTGACTTGTGTGGACAGCGACCGAGATTGAGGCGAACATCCAGAAAGTGGAACGTGAAGAGCGTTGGTACGAGAGGTTGCCACCAGATGAAGGGGACGTGCCAGTCACCGACAGAGGAATTTTCACAGGAGTTGACATTCCCAATGCAGCAAAAGAAATTATGTTTGACATAGCTAAGTTGACAGCGTTACAAGAGGAGGATATCTGTATGGCTCAGCCGCAAGACATCGAGGGAGAAGAAGAAGAGCATCGATTCCCCCTAAAGTTCATTCACAAAATTTTTCACGATGAGGTGGAAGTCGATTTTCAGAAAGCGTGCAAAGAACATAGAGAGAGAGAAGCAATTCTTCAAAATAGGGAGCAAAGAGAACAGTATCACGCAGATGTAGAAACATGTGCTGGCAAAGAGAAGGATAGTTCTAAGGTGTCAGGATCTTTTTCTACTCCAGGTATGGCCAGAATACTGTTTGAAATAAACAGGCCCGTAGGAAGCGGGGGGGGACAGGGGGGCTAGAGCCTACTTAATAATTTTTTAAAACAATGGTGCTACGCCACACGCATTAACTAGATTTATTGTTCTCTATTATTTTAAGAACAATTGCCCCCAATCCGAAGCTGCTTCCTACGGCCCTAAATAAATGGTCTATTTCCAAAGTTGAATTCTCTGCCCATGATTTTTATATTGATTAAAGCATTTTCTCAATTATTGTCACCAATGTACTGTTCAAAATGACCAACACAAGTTGCCAGTGGCCATGAAAAAGAAGGTACCTCGAAAGAAAAGCGCTTAAATAATATGACTTTCGTGAACGAACTAATGTCCTTTAAATTGCTTTGCAGGTGATTTGGTGCAAGAAAATAGAGATGATGAAGGCAGCAGAAAAAAGGAGATTCAGAAATGGGAGGACCAAGACCTTGAGATGCTCAATTCAGGTTTTGCTGTAAAGAAATTAACACCAAAGCACGTCATGGCCTTCAGAAGAGGGCAGTCCCTGGGCACAGCAAGCAAAGGTCCCTCGTATGACGCATGGCAATTAATCCTTGGGGATGATATAGCTAAGCGAAGAGGGCGAAATTTTGACAAGGAGAGTTTTTTGACAAGGTACCCACACGTATGTCAAAGGATTGACGAATTGCGAACAATCTTAAAGGTGCACATTTCACCGTGCATGGATATTGTAAGAGGCTCAAAAAGGAGGCAGACTGCAAAAATAAAAGAAGGGAAGAGTCAGTTTCAGGAGACGAAGCCATAAATGGAGTGGAAGTGCCTGCAAAAAAATCGTGTCAGACAATGCTCAGCCGATTTTCATTCTGGAAAAAATAATTAAGAAACATATATTTAGCATATAGTTAGGATTTTGTACAGATTCTTATAAAGAATGTCATGGGTACTTTCAATATTTTCTGTTTGATTTCCTTTACCTCCCCTAAAGGGTGGAAGCAAATGGCAAAGCGTTGAAAGTGGAGGAGAAAGCTTTCGCAGCATTCTATCGTCACTGTTTTATCTGTTAAAGAAACAAAGTAATGTTAATAACAACAGCACCAGCAATGGGCTAAATTCAAAATTCAGCCCGTCTTATCCCACTCTTTAACAAAAGATTTCAATGAAAAGCCCGTTAGCCCGTTTATTCGGTGATGGCAACTGGCAAAGAACTTAATGTGGAGGAGAAATACTTCGCAGCACTCTGCCAAGATTTAATAGGAGGTCACGTCACAATTTCATCTGCTAAAACAAAGTAGCAACAACAACAAAACAACAGCAACGGGCCATCTTACAATTCTAGCCCGTCTTAGCCCGCTCTTNAATATGACTTTCGTGAACGAACTAATGTCCTTTAAATTGCTTTGCAGGTGATTTGGTGCAAGAAAATAGAGATGATGAAGGCAGCAGAAAAAAGGAGATTCAGAAATGGGAGGACCAAGACCTTGAGATGCTCAATTCAGGTTTTGCTGTAAAGAAATTAACACCAAAGCACGTCATGGCCTTCAGAAGAGGGCAGTCCCTGGGCACAGCAAGCAAAGGTCCCTCGTATGACGCATGACAATTAATCCTTGGGGATGATATAGCTAAGCGAAGAGGGCGAAATTTTGACAAGGAGAGTTTTTTGACAAGGTACCCACACGTATGTCAAAGGATTGACGAATTGCGAACAATCTTAAAGGTGCACATTTCACCGTGCATGGATATTGTAAGAGGCTCAAAAAGGAGGCAGACTGCAAAAATAAAAGAAGGGAAGAGTCAGTTTCAGGAGACGAAGCCATAAATGGAGTGGAAGTGCCTGCAAAAAAATCGTGTCAGACAATGCTCAGCCGATTTTCATTCTGGAAAAAATAATTAAGAAACATATATTTAGCATATAGTTAGGATTTTGTACAGATTCTTATAAAGAATGTCATGGGTACTTTCAATATTTTCTGTTTGATTTCCTTTACCTCCCCTAAAGGGTGGAAGCAAATGGCAAAGCGTTGAAAGTGGAGGAGAAAGCTTTCGCAGCATTCTATCGTCACTGTTTTATCTGTTAAAGAAACAAAGTAATGTTAATAACAACAGCACCAGCAATGGGCTAAATTCAAAATTCAGCCCGTCTTATCCCACTCTTTAACAAAAGATTTCAATGAAAAGCCCGTTAGCCCGTTTATTCGGTGATGGCAACTGGCAAAGTACTTAATGTGGAGGAGAAATACTTCGCAGCACTCTGCCAAGATTTAATAGGAGGTCACGTCACAATTTCATCTGCTAAAACAAAGTAGCAACAACAACAAAACAACAGCAACGGGCCATCTTACAATTCTAGCCCGTCTTAGCCCGCTCTTTGACAAAAGATATCAATGCAAAGCCCGTTAGCCCGTTTATTCATTGAAAGCAACTGGCAAAGCACTAAATGCGGAGGAGAAATATTTCGCAGCCTCAGTTTGTCGTAGGCTATTGTTTGAAAGTAGTTTTTCGCTGTCCTTTTTTGGTTCGTTGTAGGTAATTCCCATGGTATTTGTATTGTTCTTTGTATCGTATTATTCAGGTAATTTCCCAAAGTTATGAAGTTATGGGCATGTTTGGACTTGCCATGACCATATATCAGTCATTGGCGAGATGATTCATCAATTGTCTTTGTCTCTTGTGAATTCGCCCGTGTTGTCTCCTTCGTTCAAGGTTTGGTGTTTTAGGCAACTTTGGTCCCCTGTGCACAATCACGATTAAAATCCCGGAACTATGCGTTCCATGAGAAGTATCCAGGTCCCAAATGACAGGCGGATGAGATGGCTGAGGTCTTTACAGATACAATTTTTGAGATTCTTTCTTCTGAAATTCCAAATAGAACTATCAAATGTGATGACAGGGATCCGCCATGGATAACTAGCGAGCTTAAGGTAACTCTGCTTTCCGCTCTAGTGCACAGCGAAATGCCGTTTCGCAAAACCGCTCTCCTCAGAAAACAGTTAATTTCTCCAATATTATTCCGCCTATCGAAAAGCAGTAAAAAGGATATTGTTCTGTATAATCTGGGCAATCGAAAGATGTATAAATCACAATGTTTCCGTCAACCCTCGTTTTGCAAATCCTAGTTCAAATCTTTTTGCTAATTTCAGAAAAGTGGATTTATCTCCAAAACTACTCGAAAAATGTTCAATTTTTTTTCGTTCCATCTTTAGCTAGAGTAGCGTCGCCCATTATGGCCAGTAGCCCATTATGACCGGCTAGCCAGAGAAATTAAATTTCAGGGGATTGAAGACTAGTAATAAAATTGCAATTGCGCGGAAAATCTTCGCTGACATCTGTTTTATCATGATTTGACCTTCATTGAAGTTTCAGTTCTTTTGCATTGAAACCCGACGAGATGGTTTGAGCATATCTCTAATTGATTCTTTCATGTATTGCAAATTTCATGACTCTATTTACATTCCGTCCTTCTTTTTTGTTCGCTCGGCACCTTGCGGTTTGAAATTTTTGAAATATGTTTTGATTTTTCAGAAGTCGTGTCTCTAGAGAGGAAATCTACAATGAAACCAAAGCAAAGTGGCTTCTGATTCAGATTTAAGGTTATGAAGTCTCAGTGCTGCTAATTGCTATTTTCGTCGCCCATTATGCCCATCAGTTTACCAGAGAAGTTTCCAATCGCTTC
>REGL01000918.1:68696-90276 GCA_004194395.1 Aurelia aurita complex sp. Pacific
GAGAAATTACATTTTCTCTGTTGTTCTGAGCGAGGAGTCCTTTATGATTTGATCAAGCATTTTAGGCCTTTTTCAGTCATTTTGCAACCAAAAAGTTTTTGTAAGCTTCAATTTACCAATTTTTCCAATGCTCGTAAGAACGTGAGAAAAATCACAAAAATACTTCGATCTTTTGGCTGTCAAGCAAATATTGATTCATTCCAATCCATTTAGTACTCTTGATGCTATGAATTTTCAAAAGTGGGAACTTTTTTCTGGTTCACCCGGTAGAAAAATGGAAAATAGTCTTACCTTGTCTGTTAGATAAACTGTTGTTCCTCTTTTAGAAGCTTCGTCATCTAAATTCGTCCCTGGCTTGATGAAATGTGTTACATCAGCGATATGAACTCCAACCTACAAAATAGGACACGCAGAGGTATCAAATTCATGTCCATCAGGTGATCCAAAAAAACTTTACGATCTAGATCACACATAGATTTGGACGATGTGAAAAAGATGTGAAAAAATGTTTTGAAAGGTTTGAAAAAAACGAATTCCAACATGGCATGGGAACACGAAAGTTGCATAAGGAACTGAGATCAATCATTTTGCAAATAACATATTTCCCAAGGCGACTGCAATTTCCTCTCTATGTTAAGTTTCCAAAGATAGCGAAGCTTTCAAACTATACGGTGCTGCAAGGCATTTGTTAATAACTTTTGATTTCAGAGAGCTACAATCGAATGAATTATTCAATCGAATCATGCGAACTAATTTACACTATTCACGAGAAAAAAAGAAACCTACGATACAAAAAAGGAAGAAATATGAATAAATTTTTACGAGAAAAAAGAAACCTATGATACAATGTAATATAACATGCTAATAATCATTATTTACAAATCTTACACTGGCATTTGTCTCCACTCCAATTTTTCATGCTTCTCTTGAGTACAGCAGCTGAAGAAGCGCTCTTTCTTAAATCAGGCATTCTGTTCCATAAAAGGCTGCCTCGAAACTTAATAGAATCAATGCCAAACATAATACTTTTCGTTGTAAAGGATTTGTAATAAATCTTTCATGATCCTTTGTTCCCCTTGGTATCGTCATCGTAGTGTTGTACAGTAGTTCGTACGTAGTGTCCTTAGGTAATTCGTTAATGTAAACTTTTATATTGAATATACCGCGTGCGCCAAAATAAACTATGCACGTTTGGCAGGCCACAATAAATCGTACACAGGACCAATTTTGAAGATTCATCACTTAATCTGTAGCAGAAAGCCTGAATTAGATTCTAGGATTTTTTGTAAATTTTTCCGTTTTCAGTTTTTAGAGCTAGACGTGAGTTTCTAAAAATTTTCGTTTTCGAAAACACTGAAAACGATCAAAAAACGTCGATCAAATTTTCTAAAGAATCGCATGAATGGAGAAAGGGAACACTTTTTCGTGGTGATTTGGGATCTAGAAATCGATTAATTGTATGGATTAATTGTATGGATTAATTGTATGGATTAATTGTATCGATTAATTGTATCGATTAATTAATCGATTTCTAGATCCCAAATCAGCACGAACAATTTTTCTCTTTGTCCATTCATGTAGATTCTTTAGAAAATTTGTTCGGTTTTTCGACGTTTTTTCGATCGTTTTCAATGTTTTCGAGAACGAAAATTTTAAGAAACTCGCGTCTAGCTCTAAAAAACTAACACAGAAAAATTTGCAAAAATCCTAGAATCTAACTCTGGCTTTTTGCTAAAGATTAAGTCATGAATCTTCAAAATCGGTCCAGTGTACGATTTATTGTGGCATGTCAAACGTGCATAGTTTATTTTGGCGCACCCGGTATGTATGTCAAAGAAGACAGAACTGAACAAAATTGAAAAGAATCGCTTAAGAATATTTCGAAAATTACCTCATAGTTTCCATTCTCCAACACCCGACAATGAAGTGCGTCGTCTATATCTGTGCATCCAGGGGGGTCGACACTGCAAATATCTAAATATCGTAGATCCTGACGCTCTGCATAATCCTACAGAACAAATCAGTATGTCAGATGATGGATAATGCTAAGCCCATCATATTCCTCGAATAAGAACCTATAGCCTAGACTGATTACGATGAGTCCCAGTAATCGCTATTTAAAACGAGACTACCACACCAAACCGAGACCGCTCATACTTATGAGTTAGGAGCGTCCGGCACCCTTTCTATAGCGATAACTACGGCCATATACTACCATATCCGCAACTGCTGTTCAGTCTGGAGGGACCAGGTTGCAGGTGCTGCAAAAACTACAAAACCGCGCAGCTAGAATTGTGACCAACAGCAGTTATGATTCTTCTGCTAGTGCTTTGATAAAAAGTTTGAATTGGCCTACTGTAGCAGATATGATAGAAACCGAGACAGCTTGCATGGTTTACAAATCGATAAATGACCTTGCTCCAAATTACCTGTCAGAAATGTTTACTAAAAATTCGACATGCAGCAGGAAAAAATTTGAGAAACACCGCAACTGATCTTATGGTCAGCGAGCTTTCTCATATCGTGGTGCTGGAGTTTGGAACCTCTTGGATTGTGAAGTCAAGCAGGCATCCTCATTCAAAGCATTTAAAGAAGCTTTGAAATAGTTTATTTATTTATTCATTCATTTATTCAATATTGTAATTAAATTAAAGCTTTACTTTGTATTTATTTTAACTTAATTTGTAAGGTTTTATGCACGGCCCACTGAAAAGCAGTCTATCGATTGACGGGGTTACCGTGCTTAAATGAATTAAAATTAAAATAAATTAAAGAAAAGAAATTAAAATGAATGAAAATATAATCAGTCTACCTACAGCCTGAAATCTTTAATATTTTACTCCTTTATGTAACAACCTTTTCACCTTGGTTTACATAGGTTCTTCTTTTAAAGAACAAGTGCATTGGTCTAGCTTTCAGCTGTGACAATCGAAAGCATTGATGTGGTTATTGTGTAAAATACAAAAGTTAAAATACTCCTCAGTCATCTGATATATTTCATTCTTTCCCTTAAGGAGGCTTACCCTTCAGCAGAAGCTGTTTTTCAAGGGGCCCTCCGATAAAAACTTAATTACAATATACAGTTAAAAATAACATGTCTCTAGAGAAAAAAGTCATAATTCTAAAAGCTTATTTACAATTATAAAATATTTACTATAGAAAGAAAAGATAACCCTTTATTGATTTTTTCAAAACCAATCCATAGAAAAACAGATTAATAGAAAAATGTGATAGAATTTTACACCCACATTTTTAAAGATTTGAAAGATTTGAGCCCCATGCTATGCGGATATACCTGGGTTGTTATAATCCATGGCATTTCTGGTAAATCTTTGAGAACAAGTTTCGAGAATGGAGAGTGTGGAATATCATGTTCCAGAAGTAATACTTCATTTTCTGTGTCTTTGTCACCAATCTCGCCAAGTACTCGAACATAATGCCCCTAAAATAAAGTTAGGAAAAGAATATTCAGTGAAGTCAACTACCAAAACAAAAAAGGACATACCGGGTGAACCAGAAAAATGTTCCCACTTTTGAAAATTCATAGCATCAAGAGTACTGGATGGATTGGAATGAATCAACATTTGCGTGACAGCCAAAAGATTGAAGTATTTTGTGATTTTTCTTGCCTTCTTATGAGCACTGGATAAATTGGTAAATTCAAGTTTACAAAAACTTGATGGCTGCAAAATGACTGAAAAAGGCCTAAAATATTTGATCAAATCATAAGGGACTCCTCGCTCAGAACAACAGAGAAAAATGTAATTTCGCATGGGTGAGAGCTATCGTCTGCATATGTATTGCAATGGGATTGAAAATCTTTAGTATCTGTTTGAGAATCTATGTCATATAACTGTTGAGAGAAGTGAAACGCCCATGAGTATTGTTCTGTGTGAGAAGAGTGCTAATGATTTGATGAAGTGTTTTAGGCCCTTTTTCAGTAGTTTTGCAACCATGAATTTTTTTTAAAAGTTGAATTTACCTATATTTGCAGTGCTCCTAAGAAGACGAGAAAAATCGCAAGAAAACTTTGATCTTTGGTTTTTAACTAGAATTTGAATCATTCAAATTGCTAAGAATTTCAGAAAGTGGGAACTTTTTTCTGGCTCACCCGGTATTTTGTAATACAAAAGCATCAGTTACCCTTGACTGACACCGCAATTCAAAGCGATGAGCAATTCCAGACTAAAATAATTCTCCCAACCAGTAAGAAGCCCTTTACATGAGACCCGACATGAAATTCATGCTCAAAGCAGGTGCCGGTCTCACCTACTATTGCGTTTACCTGACTGAAATTGGCCGCTCTGTTCTGAAATTATAAAGGATTTTCTCGAACGGATGGGAAATGAGTCGAGTTTGAATTCTGTTATTTTGCAAATGGACTGGCCTAGGCAGCACTCGTTTGTCAAGGAAGTCGAGTTTGGGTTGGAATGCAGTTTGGAAAGAATTTACATCAACAACAAAGGTATTTAAACTCTTCTGTGATTTTCATTAACAAAATGGTACTCACTACTTGTGATCGGGGCGAATTGAAAACCAAATCACCTTTGTTTTCTTTCTTTAAAATCTCTGCCGAGTCAAGTGAAAAATGCATGACGCGTTTGGCAAATTTGATATCGGGTCAATATCAGGCCTCATGTAAACAGGAGTGCATTTTCTCAGAGTTTCATGGCGGCATGAGTCCATGCCACCCTGAGTTCATGTCGGGTCTCATGTAAAGGGCCTCCAATTCAAAACAAACGAAGCCGCAAAAGTTGCAACTGAAACTAGTAGGGCTCTGAAACTAGTCATTTTGTGCACGCGCAAGGTGGTTTTTAAGAGAAGTCACGATTTTATAACGAAAGAAGCGTAGTATGGCGCAGCATCCGAACTTCAAGCACTTCTACGTTTCAAAAACAGAGCCCTGTCAATTATAGAGCGTGCAATATTTAAGAACCAATGGCCTAAAAAAAGGCTAAGCGTTGTGAATCTTCTTCGTGTTGATTGCTCTGTTATGGCATATAAGATTGTGAACAAGCTATGCCCTGAGAGCCTTTGGGATATGTTCCAACAGAGATGTTCTATATCAAATTATAATGCGAGGAATGATAGAGATCTCCATATTCCCAGGCTAAACCTTGAATTTACAAAGAAGGGATTTCATTACTCTGGCCTTAAGGCTTGGAATGATATTCCAGTTAATATCAGAGAACTGTCATCGCCTCGCCTGTTTAAAACACATCTGAAAAGGCATTTGACGAGCCTTGATAATTAATTCAAGCCCCCTCAAGAACGACTCCCTGGAAGATCAGGTTTAATTATCTATTATGTTTATACTTTTAGTTTGAGACCTGTAAGTTTATATTTGTTATTTATTACTGAAGGGATATCGTTACAAATGAATTATATATAAATATATATATACAGGGTGTCTCAAAAAATTGTGCCCCGTTTGCTTGCATAGTGCGACAAAACGGCACAAGATTCTCGCCAAACTTTTGCAGGATCTTGCTCTTCAGATATTCAATTAACGTTTGCTACCATCCCCGTAAAAATCCGTTGAAAAATGATGGAACTATGACCTTCAGAAGACCAAATTTGCCTGATGACTGAAACCAGCGGTCGGCCATTTTGTCTTACCATTTTGCAGTGATAAGTATCTTCACGTGAGGTAAGAAATAATTTCTGTGAGGTCAGAAATAGTGGAACTCTCTGAGGTTTATTGGAATTTTCACGAGCGCTTTGACATTTGAGGCTGCTGTTTAATTTTAAATCCATGAAGCTATTTATCGCTGCAAAATAGTAAGATAAAATGGCCGACCGCTGGTTTCAGTGATGTGGCAAATTTGATCTCCTGAATCATAGCTCCATCATTTTTCAACGGATTTTCATGGGGATGGTAGCAAACTTTAATTGAACATCTGAAGAGCACCATCATGCAAAAGTTTGGGGAGAATCTTTTGGTGTTATGTCGCAATCTTTGGACAAACGGGGCACAATTCTTTGGAACACCCTGTACAAGAAGGATAAGTCTAAAGATCTGCTTGTCAGATTTTGTTTATTTGATTTTGGAGCTGTGCAGTAATGACAGTCTTACCTAAGCTCGAAATATGCGAGACTTGCAATGACTTTGGCTTGGCAAGTATTACAATACTTTCCAAAATAAAATAGAAAGATAGCAAATTCTAAACTTACCATAGGAAATCTAGAGCTTCTAGGCCATGCATCAATACTAACAATGATTCTTTTACCCATGAGGCTTTCGGCTTGTCTGGTCTCAATTCTAATACGAGGTATCTGACGATCAGCAGCGATGAACAAATGCCTGTTTCCCTGAAAAGATAAGACTAGATATACCGTACAAGCTCTATAAGAAATTACATTAATCAGTGAGTGCAGCGTTTTTGGCATTGAAAACAAACTGAACCAACATATGGAACAAAGTTGATAACAAGCCTTTCTCGCTCTGTTGCCATTACAGGATCCGAAGATCGATACCTGCCTTACAACCGCTCATTCTTGAAGTCAGTTATGTTGAAATCAAAAGATCAATGCCCCCCGTCTCCCCCCCCCGTCTCAAGAACTATTAAGCTACTACAGCCATTATCGTTCATATGGAATTGAAACTTCAATCACCCATGAAAGTTATTTATCAGAAAAATACACATTCTACAAAACGATAGACTGATTAAGAAGTCTTTGTTGCCACGCCCTTTGACGTTGCATGACTGTGTAATTACAATAGGTTGGTTACAAAAAGTTTCGTTTCACACCTCGAGTAGCTTGCAGCGTTGATGGGAGGTCATTTGAAGCATAGAGTCGAGGTTGGTTTATCAATCTCGACACGTATCGCAAAGCTTTCAATTCAACTCGAATATTATTGTAGCTAACGCCATAATTAAGCTCCCATGGGGGTGAAGGTGAAGTTGCGGTTTTTAGCACCGACCACTGGGATCGCAGAAGTAGAATAGGTCAAATCGAGTACGCGACCCCTTGTCATGACGCTCGAGTGGTGGGGCTCTACCTGGGATCGAACCCTGTCCGCCTAACTATTCTGGCTGCAATGTCAAAAAAAAAAAAAAAAAAAAAAAAAAACACCTTCAACGGGGGATTAATTCAATTTCGGAGACTCCGAAGAGGACTTAAAAGAGAGAGGGACTTATTAGAGAGGGGGACATATTCACAAAGTCAAATGACAAGAACGTAAATGATAGCTCCTTAGTTCTCTTATCCCATATTTTGCAGAATTAACACATAACGTTACGAGTCAAAAACGCAAATTTAACATGGTTTTTATCCCAAACCTTATCAAAACCAACATGAAAACTTGTTTAGCTAGATAAATGGAAAGTCTTTGGTAACCTCTGGCATTTGATAAAAATAGGGCGGGGGGGGGGCTTAATAAAAAAGGGGGCTTTTAAAAAGTTGGCTCAAAAGGAAGGGGCTATTTACAGAGGGGGCTTAATGAAAAGGGGGTTATATAGAGCTCTTGAGGTAGCTGAATCAGAGAATAAATTCCACAGAGAATGATTGATACATTCTCCTTAATAAAAGATAACGAAGTATCATTGCCAAAGTAAAGTACCTTGGGAACCTTGATAACCTCTTTACCTCCGTGAGAGGCCCCTGTCCGAGCTGTGGTTAGGGATGTGTTACAAAAGGCAAAATCTACAATCTTGGACATAATACAGGGTGTCCACCAAAAAATTGTGCCTCGTTTGCATGAAGATTGTAACAAAACGGCCAAAGATTCTCGCCAAACTTTTATATGATGTTGCTCATCAGATATTCAATTAAAGTTTGCTGCCATCCTCATAAAAATCCTTTCAAAAATGATGGAGTTATAACCTTCAGAAGACCAAATTTGCCTGATGACTAAAACCAGCGGTCGGCCATTTTGTCTTGATATTTTGCAGTGATAAGTAGCTTCACATGAGGTAAGAAATAATTCATATGAGGTCAGAAATAGTTGAACTCTCTGAGGTTTATCGGAATTGTCACGAGAGCTATGAAATTGGAGGCTGCTGTTTCATTTTCCATCCATGATCTATCGCTACAAAATAGTAAGACAAAATGGCCGACCGCTGGTTTCAGTCATTGGGCAAATTTGGTCTCCTGAAGGTCATAGCACCATCATTTGTCAACGGATCTTTGTGGGGATGTTAGCAAATGTTAATTGAATATCTGAAGAGCAACATGATGCAAAAAGTTTGCGAGAATCTTTTGCGGTTTTTTCGCAACCTTCAGGCAAACGGGGCACAATTCTTTTTTGCACATCCTGTATGTTGAGAAAAAACTGCACCCCCTCACCTCATTCAATGTTGTTTGCAATGAGCTGCAGTTAGCTGCAATGCTCCAATGATGTACACAAATTAAATGAAGGGTGGGGAGCGCTAGCGGGGAATCTCTCATAAGCTCTTTGCACTAGCTGTGAAAATGTCACTTTTTCTCCAAATTTTGTCCATGATTGTAGTACACTCTTTAGAAGAGCATTTACAAATCTGAAATTCAAAGCAGGACGATACTATATACCTTTGGGTTTCCAACAGGGGATAATGTTCCACAGTATGGTCTCCAGCATCGTTTAATGACTCCAACAACCTAAAATTTAGCCATAAAAAGTATCTTAACTAAAAACATTCAAAAACACATATTATACCAGGTGAGTCAGAAAAAAGGATCCCCGCTTGGGAGGCCACTGCTCCATGAATATCAAAGCAATAATATTGAAAAATGTCTTTTTTTATTGCCAATATGTTCAATTAGGTTCAGTAATTTACCCAGCCTTAATCGGCCATTCCTTCCCGTGGATATGGGTGATTTTCTGCAGAAAGCCCCTTGAAAAAACCTGCAAAAACGAATGAAAACAATGAGCACATTTTCCCTCCTAAAATTGATGACACTCACATAAATTCATGTATTTTGTCCTCTTGGGAGAATGGAATCCCCCTGAATATGTCATCGATACAAGAGGGAGGACTTGTTCATCCTCCCAAGATGATAGCACGTGCTAAAGCGTTCACAAGTCATTGCTGTAAGGCCATTGTAAGGCAGAAATGTTAGGGAAATCTGTCCATGATTTTGGGCACGTTTTGAAAGTTTTTGAAGAGGCTTTCTGGAGAAAATCCCTCATAATTTCAGAATGGAGTGGCCGATTCCAGTCAGGTAAATTTTATATTAGATTTGAACATTTCTACCATTAAACTATACATTTGCCGATATCATTGTCTTGATATCCAGGGAGCCGTGACCTTTCAAACGGGGATCCTTTTTTCTGACTCACCCGGTATTACAGGAAAAATTGAATGAATTTTAGACTCCGTTTGAAAAACAAATGGTGTTAAAAATCTCGCTCCTTTATAAAATCATATTATCTCAAGGTACCTTTATTAAAACTGTCCAAAAAGGCATTTTCTTATCGCAGGGGCTAACTTCCATTGAACAAAATTAAAATCATCGAGAATCCTAAATTGATGGAGGAACGACGGTACAATCTCCAAGAAAACCATAATTTATGAAGGCCTATAACATGACGGGTAAGCAGAAATCTGTGGAGTTTGTAGTTTGCGATTCAGCAATTTGATGACATCACAACCGGAACACTTTTTGAATCAAGAAGACACTGTAATTCTGAAAATGAGCAGGATATCAGAAACTGCCACTGAAAACTTATAACCAAATACCTGAAGCTCCTATAAAGCCATTAAAGCAAACAAAAGATGCATTAACTGATCGGGCACAATTAAAGATTTTGGCTAGTTTGCACTTTAGCGGACACACTCTTAACATTTACCCGTGTTTCAATTTTCTACCGATTTTGGATGAAAAATGTATCAGTAATTAGACTGAAGTATGCTTACTGAGCCAGCGGGGGTTTGGGGGCGGCAGCCCCCGAAAATAATCAGCTGTAAGGACATATCGATTACAGTAAGGCCCCGCATTTAAGAAACCACTTTTTCACACCTTAGCCTGAAAGGTTTCTTATATCTATGATACTTGTCATTTTTTAGGCTGAAAGTTTCTTAAGTTTCTAATTTCTTTTCTGGAAAGTCCCAGAAAAATAGGTCACAACAGAACAGGGTTATTTATAGAAAGATTAGCCATATGTTTGTTATCAATGATTGTCAAGAACATCAATTAAAATTTAGGCAAAAAGCTGTTAAATCAAAGACATCTTTGCAGCAATATCTCATGAGCCCTGCAAGCAGTGGAATACTCTCCAGACCGTCAGACCAGGACTTAGTGTTGATCAAAATACACGAAACTTCATTTTGGGTATGAGCCTCAAGAGTTTCTTATAAGTAGGGGGGGGGCTAATTGTTTCTCAGTAGCCTAAAAGTTTCTTTTAGATGGTTTCTTAAATGTGGGGCCTTACTGTACCGGTTCCTGCTGCAGATTTAGGCCTTGTTTAAAACATTTCGATGTCCTCTCGCAAGTGCGAATCAGTCGAATCACGATCGAATTTTGCATTATCCAATCAGATGACAGGATATTCATTGTCACTATCTAATAAGCCAATCAGCGATCAATTCTAAAGATACATCTAAAAATTCAACCTTTGTTTTCCTTGGAAGCTGTGTCCGCTCAACTGCATTTGACCAAGATTTTATTCCTATGCTGGGCTTTCAAACACTAACATCGAGTTTGTAATCATACCTTTCCCGTTGGTTTGTTGGCGTTCTTGGCCTTTGTTTTCTTGAGTTCTGCAGTAACCTGTGGTATTTACATAAAAATCTATTTAATTCTGTTCATACTGTAAGAATATGCAAGAAGAATAAAGAATTAGCAACACAATGAACAAGGACAGATTTTGTAATACAATAGCCTCAATTGCTTTTAAGCGATTAACGACTGCATCAAAGAAAATTCTCTCAACTAGTACTTCAGAAGAAACGAAGCCGCAAAAGTTTCCCCGAAACCAGAGGGCAAACTCTCGCCTTGTGCACGCGAAAGGTGGCTTTTAAGAGAAGTTATGTGCTTATATCAAAAGAAGAAGAGTAAATCTAAAGTTCGGTCAGGTGGATTTTGTTTATTTAATTCAGGAGCTGAGTAGTAATTGTTTCAATTAAGCCCTAAATATGCAAGAATTGTAATGACTGCTGCTCGGCTTCTGAAATAAATAAACAAAAAGAAATCTAAAGCAAAGAAAGAAAAGCGCACAATCATTGGAGATTTTGAGGAAATAAAAAATCTGAAAATTTTGACTAGTGAGCAAGACTGATAATTTTTCTTACAAAGTATGGCTCAAAATAGGATTTCTAAAGCTGTAATTTGTTCACTTTTAAGTATCAAAATCGAAAAATTTATCATCTTTAAAAGACAAGACAGTCAAAAGACAATTTTACGTGTCAAATACCTAAATTCGACACAGTTTTATCCCAAACCATATCTAACGTAACATGCAAACTTGTTTATCTAAATAATTGGAAAATCTTTGGTAACTTCTAGATTTTGATACTAGTGGGGTGGGAGGGGGCTTAAAAGAGAGGGGGTTTATCAAAATTTTGGCTCAGAGGGGAGGCTTAATAGAGAAGGGGGCTGAAAAGAGCTTTATGGTGATCGATTGACGGTGATTTTCTAAACAGGAGTACATTTTTTTGTGGTAGTAGGTAGGTAAAAAAGAATCAACATAAGAAGCCAATAACCAAAAATGTTGGATACTGCAAAGTGGAGATACGAACCTTTTCGGAGATATCATCCTCATCTTTATCCTCATTTTGCTCTTCTAAAACCAATGCTGATGGATTTGCCCAATTCTCTTTTGGTAATAATTCCACTGCAACTACGTCATCATGCACTGCTCTGTTTAGATGCGCAAGTCCTTGAATGAATACCTGAAAATAAAATATCCGTTGAGTAAAAAACAATCTCCATTTAAAAGGTGATTACTCAACGTTAATATCAAGGAAATTGAGTTTAGAAACGAAGAAAAGGCTTGTTCGGTGCTACATCATATTTACCCTTCTGTATACGAGTGAAACATGGACAATCTCAGAAGAAGCGTGGGCAAAAATAGAAGCATTTGAAATGTGAATTTATCGGAAAATGTTAAGGATACCATATACAGCCCATATGACGAATAAGACAGTATTGCAATTAGCCAAAACAACTAAATCCCTCAAATTTGAAATAAAGCAAAGGAAAGTAAGATACTTTGGGCACATAATCAGAGCAAATAAGATACAAAAAACGCTATTGACAGGAACAGTAGAAGGCAAAAGGGGAAGAGGTCGTCCAAGGAGAACATGGGTCAATGACATCAAACAGTGGACACAAAGAGGCATGACGCAATGCGTGCGAGAAGCTAACAACAGAGAACAGTGGAGATATCTATCCGCAAATCTACCAGAGGTAGTCGCGACCAACAGGTAACAGGTAACTCCATGTATATCAAGGAGATAATATCGGCAAATATATGATTTAATGGTTGACATGTTCAAATCCATTTTAAAATTTACCTCACTGAAATCTTCTGAAATGATGAGGGATTTTCTAGAGGAAGCTCCTTCAAGAAACCTTAAAAATATGCCTAAAATCATACACAGATATTTCCAATATTCCGTCCTTAGTGCAATGACTTCAACACGTTTCAGCACGCGTTATTCTCTTGGGAGGCTGAAGCTGCCCAGAATTATGTTGCTATGCTCCCAGAAACGAAATTTTCGTCCTCCCATAGGGATAATACGTGCTAAAACCACACAAAAGTTCTTGCTGCACGGTAGAAAATTTGGTCGTGATTTAAAGCCCGTTTTGCAGGGTTCTTGAATGGGCATTCTTGAGAAAATCCCTCATAATTTTCAGAACCGAGTAGCCGATTTCAGTATTATTGCCTTGACCTCCAAGAAGCAGTGGTCTTTCAAATGGGAATTGTTGTTTTTTTACTCACCCGGTACAATGAAAGTGACTAAAACAGTGGACAAAAATACTGATCTGCATCACTACTATAGAACAGGTTCGAGTTTGATTGGTTGCTCAATTTTTGTCGAAAAACAGGTTTCTTATGAGTTAAGAGGCTGCCATAACCTATCCTTGCCACAAGCACGCACTACGTGCTATGGCTTAGAGACGATATCGTTTCTTGGGCGTAGGTTATGGCAGGCACTTCCCAATGACCTTAAACACTCTCTCCAGTTTCAAAAGGAAAAGCAATACCTGGAGGGGAGAGGAACGTAAATGTAGAATGAGCAGACCTTTCGTGGCTCATCTTGGGTTCTTGCACAGATAATTTTTTTGCATTGTCAAAAATTTTTGAACATTGCAAAAATCTGTACAAATATTAGTAGCTAATTATTTTGCATCATTGCATTCTATTTCAATTTGCTTCTACTTTGTTAGATAGTAGGCGTAAATTAACTTAAATATTATAGTTATTTGTATGTTTGCATACTGTAAATAAATCAATAATAATAATAATAATTAAGAATAATAAGAATAATAATAATGATTCTTGAACCAGGAGTGAAATGGCTGCTTCCTTCAGGCGACTTCCAAAAAAATTTATGAGACTCAAGTGAAAAAGGTTTTAAATAATTACTCAGTTTATAGCTGAAAATGCATCCAAAATCAAACGTTAGCTCTCAAATGTCAAGATACCGCTTTGCAGACAAGAAGTATTTCAAAGTTTACACACGCGTTTCTGGCTTAATCTATCCAGCCTATACTGGGTGTCCCAAAATATTGTTCGACAGTTGATTAAATATAGAAATAATAGCTCAATGGTTACAGTAAATGTAGCATGGGGCTATCGTTCGTTTTGCTTCTTGTTTGTTTCAAAAAACTTCAGTTCCCAATAAGGTCATTGTTGGCCATTTCGGTAAGTCTGCCTCAGGAAAAACGATAGAATTGCTTCCTATGCAAGAAAACGTCGCTGTAATAAGGATAGATTTTGTAACATAATAGCATCAGCTATTTTTGATTGACACAGCAATTAAAGACCCATTGTCAACCATGATCCTTTGTGCGCCGAATGAAAAGCAAGACAACGAGAATTTAGGCCAAGAACGACTTTTAGATAACACGACAGTCGACTTTGGCGCCAGGTCATGGTTAGCAAGGAGTTCTTAAAAGCGATTAGCAATTGCAGACCAAGGAATTCTCTGAACCAATAAATCAAGACAAACAAACCCGCAAAAGTTGCCCTGAAACTAATGGGGCAAACTGTCGCCTCGTGCATGCGAACGGTGGTTATCAAGAGAAGTCAATAGCGAAAGAAGAAGGATAAACCTATAGATTTGCTTGCAGGATTTTGTTTATATGATTCAGAAGCCGAACAGAAAGCATTGCAATTCTCGCATATTTAGGGCTCAAATGAAGCAATTACTACTCAGCTTCTGAATCAAATAAACAAAGTCTGCGAGGCAGATCTTTATATTTGTCCTTATTCTTTCGTTATCAACTCATAACTTCTTTTAAAACCACCTTTCGCGTGCACAGGGCAACAGTTTTCACCACTTGTTTCAGAGCAACGTTTGTGGCTATATTTTCTTTGAATTTCCAGTTGAGAGAATTTCCTCTGTCTGCAGTCCCTAATCGTTTTGAATTGGGGTGTCAATTAAAGCAGCTGATACTACTGTGTTGCCAAATCTGTCCTTGTTCGTCGATGTCTAAATCTAAAAACACTAACCATGTCATCTCTGTCTGGTACTCTAACATAGCCTTCAAGATAGTTCTCCCTGCAAAATTAAAAGGAATTATTGAATATGACATTTATAATACCAAGATATTGAGCATTTCAAAAACACAAGGACAAAAGGCACGCAAGATAAATATCAATTTGACTCTGTAAGAAGGGTGATAGTTAGCATTCATAGCTGAAAAAGACTGGCGCAGACAGGCAAATAGGGTGCAAATTTATGTAGGCAATTAAAGGCTTTCATTGTATGAAACTTGGCCTTTGTGCCCGATAAACGACAGTATTGAGGATATGTGACAATTTTTGCTGCTCTACCATGCACAAAAACGTGATCTTCTCAATTTTGTAAATGTGATATTGCGACCTCCTGGATTGTTAAACCTCTCGAATGAGAATTTACTGCAAATCATCCTGTATGGCCACGCAAGGTTATCTTTAGATTGAAAAACAAGAATTCTCGAGGCAACATCCAAATATATTCAACGGAGGACGAAGAGTGCGACGATAAACAATATTTTCATTTCTTCAAATTCTTATTACTCCATGATAATTCTGTGTCTTGATAAAAGATTGATAGTTTGATAAGTCCATGTTAGTGTCCAAGGGGAGGGGGGGGCACTCGACATATGCACATGCACATACGGGGAGGTAAGTTCGATATTTTTGGGTTCTAATATTACCAAAAAGTGATATTTTTGGGTCCAAATAAGCCGAAATTATGGCCATGATATTTTTTCATCAAATATAGTCAAGATGATATTATTGGGTTCTTTAGAAGCAATTCCAACCACATTTTGCATTGTTACGGGATATTTTATGTTCGCTTACAGATTTCAAAATGTGCTGATATTTTTGGGTTGCAATAAGGCAAAACTGATATTTTTGGGTTTCATGAAAATTGCTCGGACTGACTCACTCGGACCAGAATATGCGCATGTGCTGAATGCCCCCCCCCCCTTGGGGTTAACGTAGTTCGACAATTCCACTATATTTGACAAAACCATGTTATTTACGTATATACGAGCGTACAGAAATGATATTCACGAATAAAATGTTTTCAGGCCTAAGAACGGTTTCAATAAATTGTTGTTAAAAACGTCCTCTCTCATGCAAAATTTTCCTTTCTTACATTCAGTTTTTTGTAATTATTTGTTGTTGGAACGATTTGCAATCGCTGTTTTCAATTGCTATTTGTAATTGCAATTTGTAATATGTGATATGTAACATGTAATGAGTAATACTTAAAAATGTAATGTTAATTTTGAGTCTCTTATTCACTCTCATCAGTTACTTAACCCTATGTCACCTGGGGAGGGAGATGGATTCCACCCCCTAACCAAACTTTTGTTTGCCAATGCTAAAATATGCAAAGCAGGATACCAAGATTTCGCTACTTTGACTTTATATCTGTGTTGTAACGAATGATGAACATTTCAAGATTCTAAATATAGCACCGTAAACATGGCAACCAATATTTTACTGTGTAGTCAACAAATTTGTTTACATTGTTGCAGATATTATTCTCAGATATATGCAAAATTACGCTTAAACATGTATTTGATGATATCCAACTCAATTTGAAACAAAACATTTCAATTTAATGCCTCATTTTATTGAAAAGGCACATAGAATATTTTATTGAGGAATCCATCCCCCTCCAGGTATTGACCGCTTCAGAACTCCCAGGTGAGATAGGGTTAAAAGAGGAGTCATAAGAATATAAAGCCTGCTGAAGTTTTAACAGTACAAAAATGAAAACTGGAACAAATTCAAAAAGAAACCTGTACCCTGACATTATACTACGTACCTACTCGCAAAGAATGTTCCCTGAAAGAGAAATAAATACAATGTTGTAATAAATGTTGTATTTTTAATCGGAGCTTCCGACAAAAACTAGACCGCAGCAAAAAAAAACTCGGCAGTCTTTAGAAAAACACGAATAAGTCAAAGAGTATTTAACGGACGACTTTTCATTTACATTTTGATGACAAGTCTCTGAAAGGGGCTATGCCGCCACTTCATGGAAATCCATGCAAAATGAGGTGCACCAAAACTCTTTTCCTGGAGCTATTCTGCAACGTTTTTGGAAAATAATACCACATTCTAGTAGAATAACAATCACAAATCTTGAATGTACCTTTAAACATTCAATTTTGCTAACGATTGCTGGGATGCAGACCGATTTCGAGGAGGGGTTCAAGAAAGGTCTTTCATCCAAAGACCACAACTCTGCTGGGAAATCACAGCGTCCTTTGTCTTCAACGAATACAACAGGAATTTTCGCATACAAATGTCGATATTGGCTGTCCGATCCCATGTTTGTTTACGTCAGAGCGGCACAGCCCCTTTGTGTAATGAATAGCGAAACCAATAAAAAACAGTGTTTAATAGGCTTGTTCCATATGCGAACTACCAGCATATCTCAATCTTAAAAGGGGCTCCGTCGCCAAGCAATAAATAAATCCGTAAACTCGCACGTGTCACCAATTATCTATTGTTCATCCATTGTTTTCTGCAGTTTGTTTGGTGGCTTCACCCAAGCCACAAAAAAGTGACCGTTAAAAATCCACTCATATCCGAGCAATCGTAAAAGATATGTATGTTTGGTTTGTTCCTTAGTGAAGTACAATGATCTATGTCCAAACCACACTTTTCATTTTGAAAANCTTAGTGAAGTACAATGATCTATGTCCAAACCACAACTTTCATTTTGAAAACAATATGAAAATCCTATGTGATATCACCTTTTAAAAAACTGCAAAAATCATCGTTTTGTTTACATTTTGACGACGGAGCCCCTTTAAATCGGTGTAAACAGGCGGGTGTAAAATTCTATGGCCTATTCCTTTGAATTGAATAGCTTGAAAGAAGCTTTAGAACTTTTTGGAAACCTTGAATATTTTGCTAAAATACAGCGTATTTCATATTCAACTCATTTGAGGATGTGGGGTGAGTGCCCGAGCGGCTGAAACGGTTTCCGTCAGGTGACTGAAGCTAGCTCAGTCGAGTGAGGTCAAACTCCGGATGGGTGACCTCTCAGAGGCCTGACCTCGCAACACACCTTGCAGCTCACCTCGCCGTCCTTCGGAAGGGACGTTAAACTAGGAATGCCCGGATGCGGCATGCATAGTGGGCCTAAATGAGCTTTAAATACCTAGAAATCCTTTCAGACCACTTAAAATAACTAAATGAAAAAAATAAAGAATGTGGCGTCATCAAATTTCTGAATCGTAAACCATTAGAGTGACAGACTTCAGCTTGATACCATATTGTAACCGGTGTCCCAAAAATGTATACAGATTTGGTTGACTCCAGCGATGTGAATTTAGCTTTAATCAATGTCTAATTACTCTGAAAATGTTCCTCGACAGTATAGATACCTCGTTTTTTGATAATGTTGCTTTGAGAGCAGACATGTTAATCTTGAAAGCTCAAATTTGCCTCCACTTGCAAACCAAACCTTTGGCCTTTTGGCATAAGCAAATTCCTAAATAAAGCACATCGAAATTAAGAACGGAAATTAATGAAAAATTAAGGAATTTCCCAATGGGTGACTGGGGGGGGGGTGACTTCTTGAAAACGGAATAACACAAGATCTAATATTGTTTAAATTTTATCAAGGCTATACCGTTGATTTATACGCTGTGCCTTAAGAAATTGCTTAGGCCAAAAGGCTAAAGCTCTGGTTTGCAGCAAGAGGCAAATTTGAGCATTCAAGATTAACCTGTCTGCTCTCGAAGTACCAATATCAACAAACCAGGTATTTATGTTCAAGTTAACTGTCAAGGAACATTTTTAGAGTGATTAGACATTGATTAAAGCTAAATTCACAGCGCTGGAGTCAACCAAATCCGTTACATTTTTTTGGGACACCCGGTAGACATTCATACGCTAAGTTTTTCCAGAAAAGTTTAACGATGGTTTAGGTTCTTTTCAAAATTTTGAATTGTTAAAAAGGACAAAATCCTCTAATTCTGAAAATATTGAAGGTTTCAGAAAAGTCCAATAGTAGAAGAATGGCGAAATAGAAAAAGTTCCTTTAAAGGGAATAGATATAGCTATATCTCGTAGCAGCAAACAAATAGGCTAAAGAAACGCCCACAAACCAATTGTTTATTTACTTAAACAATGAAACCGGATGCGTCAAAGTGGTCGAGTACAATAGATTATATTTTTGACCTGGCCCGGGCCAGCTTTTAATTATGTCGATTCCCTTTAAAGCCATTCATTTCAAAGAAACAGGTCATAGACACCTACAACAACCTTCTTAAAGATTTGGAACCTATGCTGACAAACCGATATTCAAAAACTACATACCTGGAGAAGCTTACCAGATTTGACGCCTCTTTGAATATCTGACAACGGAAGATGCTCCGGAAAGAGAACTTTGCCATCTTTGAATACTGTATCCTTCGGAAGAAATTAAGCTATGTTAACCGACATTGATTTATACTTCTGAATCTTCAACGTCATTGCAGCAGCAAGGCACAAATATTAGCAAAAGGGTGATCGTGAATTTATGCCGTTTCTGTTGTGGAGGATTCTTGAAGAGCCTTTCTCTGGAAAATCCCTTCTAACTTCAGAACGGTGTGGCCCATTTTGATCGGGTGAACTTATAAATTGATTTAAACATGTTTACTATTACATAATACATCTGCCAATAATATTGTCTTGATACATTAAAAGCCAAAAATTTCGGACGAATAAATTTCGGACAAAATATTTCCGGATAAAAATATTTCCGGACAAAAATTTTGGACATTTTTTCACAGAATTTCGGACTTTTTAAAAGAAATTCCGGACGACTAAAAGACATGCATTTACAGTTCATTTTGCTTATTTCATGATGAGGATGATAAGGATGATTGCTACAAATGGATTTAGGGCATGTTTACATGGGAGTTTTTAGCCCAGGCTGAAATTTCAGCCCTTTTACCCGAGGTGAAACTTCATCCCTCTTCTACGGTCAAAAGCTTGTAAATATCAGTTTACCATAAAATGAAAAATTTTTCGCGCCAGGCAGAACATTGCCCCCGGGCTGAAATTTCAGCTCGCCTTGCGCTGGTCGAGATGAAATTTAAAGGCAATCAGTCTCATTCATAATTGGTTGAAGATTGTATTAGGGGATTAAAGATTTGTATGGCAGGATTAAAGAAAAGAATTGGAAAATAGATCGTTTCGAATTGAACTGAATTTTTATCATGCGAAAAATTCAAAGAGTCTGGGCTTCAGCTCCTTTCCATTGTCTAAGCTCTGTTCTCTAAACCAATCACCTGCGTGACAAAGCTCCTTTGATCTCTTAGGGCCTGATTAATACATGAGAGTTTTCAACCCCAGGGTTGAGTTTCAACCCACCTAACCAAGGGTGAAATAAATTTGCTGTTACATGCGTATTTTCATTCCCGGGTATGAAAGTGAGCCGTAGCATTTCACCCCCGGGTATGAAACCGCGCGCCATGCGCAATACATGACGCGTGCGTCAATAGCAATTCGACCCCGGGGTTGAAACAAGATTGCGATTACATGGACATTCACGTATTGAGAACAATGCGGATTAACGCCTCGAAAATTTCACCTCGGCTAGCTCAAGGCGGGATGAGATTTCAGCCCCGGGTATAACTTCATGCCCAGGGCTGAGATTTCTCCATGTAATTGAAAATTCAAATCAATAAAGGAATAAATGGAGAGGTGAGATGGAATTTCAACTCAACCAGGTGGGTTGATACTCAACCCAGGGGTTGAAAACTTCCATATAACCACGTCCTTAATTAGCATCTTAATCCCAATTGTTTTACGAGACACGCGCCCATGTAATGGCAAATTTTTTTTCAGCCCGGGCTTAAAGATCAATGACGCATGCGCTTTTGTCTACTTATGGAGCCAGACAAATTTTCAGCCCGGTCTGAAACCCTCCATGTAATGGCAAAATATGTTCACCTCGGGTAGCAAGGATGAAGTTTCAGCCCGGGCTAAAAGCTCCCATGTAAACAGGCCCTTAGTTTAAGAATATATAATATTTACTTTCGTCACATTACATACACATAACACATTAGATTTTCAAGCAGTGGACATGTTTTGCTGCGATTTTCTACGTTGCAAACAATTTCGGATATTGTATATTCCGCACTACAAAAAATTTCTGAAATTAAAATGTTCAGACCTATGAAATGTTCGGAAAATATTAATTTCCGAAATTTTTTGCTTTTAATGTATGCACGGAGCAATGGTCTTGCAAACGGGGATTATTCTTATTGACTCATTCGGTGGAGTAGCACAGTCAAGAATACGTTCCAAATCTTTAAAAAGGTTAGAGTAAAATTCTAAAAGCTATTTCTTTGAACAGAATGGCTTCCAAGAAACTTTAGGTATATCGCTGTAATTCTACCGCTGGACTGTTCAGATTCTAGAGTTGCTCTTCTTTCTGAAGAATTCAAGAAAAATTTTGAAAAAAACTTAAAACAATCGCAGTTTCTAAACCTATAGAGGAAACATATAACAATTTTCAAGAAAACAGTAGCTTGTGAATGTCTATAATATGGTATCAAGAACGAGTATGTCACTCTTTTGGTTTACGATTTAGAAATTTGATGACGTCACATCCTAAAATGACTTCAGATACCAAAGACTCTGTAATTTCGAGAAATATCCAAGATTTTTGAGAAGTCCAACGGCAGAATTGAAGATAAGTAGCTAAAATTTCTTTCAAGCCTCTCAGTTAAAACAAATAGGTCACAGAATTTTACACCAACTTTTTACACCGATTTAAAGATTTGTAACCTGTGCTCCACAGTCATAAAATATATTACCGAAGAAGACTTACATCTTTGTTCTTCTTGTAATCAGACTTCGCTAGCTTCTCAAAAAGGTCAGGGCAACCTTCAATACTTTTTATATATTCATGGACTAAAATGGAACAAAATGGCATTAAATCAAAGCGAATTTTGCATCTAGCTCAAGGATCTACTCACG